>VUQK01018053.1:12767-24029 GCA_015106715.1 Bujurquina vittata | reverse complement strand
ATTATCGTTATTTATTTCAGTTAACGAAAATCTTTTTTCAATTTGTTTTCATTTTTTTCGTTTGTTTTTGTGTTCTTTTAGTGGTACACTGTACCGGACCGGCTTACTTTCAGGACCGGCTTACGTTCAGCCCTCATTCAGAAGAGTCTCTGACTCCTGCCGCTCTCCCCCCCAAACACTCCAAAGCGCAGCCGTTCAGAGGGGGGCGGGGGGAGCGCAGTGACAGGACGCTACGCTGCACCTTCAAAATAAAAGCACGCGAACTAAAGATTTCAAAGTCAAGTATTTTTCTTTTCCACGGTGTAATTTTTGGGTGGGACGAATGCGCCTTTCTCCAATATGTCCCCCCCGTTTCCTACGCCTATATGTATGCGTGACTTTCGAATGTTTCATTATTTCACTCGATAGGGTGACTGTACTAATTATGTGATCTGCTATTTTTCATATTATATTGTTTGTTAATATCAGCGTATAAGTATGATTGCTCAAAAATGTTTTTAAAGTTATCTTTAATGTCTTATGGCCATCTTACCATATTTGTCACGTTTCCTTTTGTCATTTTATATTCTTTATGTAACCTTAACTTTTGGCCCACAGAGCTCTGCTGTCAAATGTTGTAATTGTATAAAATGTGATATATTGGAACAGAAAGTAATTTAGCTGTGCGTCAACCATCATTGAGCTAATAATTTTTTTTTACATATTAAAAATTGAATACTTGTCTGCAACATTCTGTAGACCTTTGCCTAACGATTAATCTGAATACTACCAAGTTTCAGAACTGACCAGTAAAAAAAAAGGGTGTAGCAATATTTCTTTAAAATTTCAAAAATTCCTAAAACCTCAGTAGGTGAAAAATAAGAAATTCATCTGCAGCATTTTGTATAGATTTGCCTAATGAAAACTTGTAGCAAGTTTCTAAAGATTGAGCCAGTAAATAAGGGAGACATGTCCTGTTTCCTTAGAATTTCAAAAATGATAAAAAATATAAAATTATTTTATCTGAAGCATTTTGTACAGCTTTGCACATTGAATACTTCTACAAAGTTTCAAGAGTCATCTTAGGAAAAGCGGAGGAGTAGGGATTGAAGGTAAATCTCAATGTGAAGTATTTCTGGAAATCTTTTGTAAATTCATTAAAAAAAATAAAAGGTCAAATCAAAATGCAGTCTCCTCATTTTGTAAAGCCTTAACCAGAGTATTTGTGATAAAATTCACAAGATATTAAATGACAGAGGATTAACAAATTTAGCACAAAATTGTCAGCTGCACAGTCATCTTTCATTGGCAGTGGAGCTAAATTGATAAACACAATTGTGACACTCATCTTCCTGTGGGATTTTAGATCCGGTCAATGAACAAAAAAAAAAATACAAAACCTGGATATACAGAAGTTGCTTCATAGTTTGCCATGGCACGGTTTTAAACTCAATTTATTTATATAGCACCAAATCACAAGTCACCTTAAGGTGCTTCATATTTTAAGGTAAAGAACATGTAATAATTATAGAGAAAACCAAACAATCAGAGGACTCCCTATGAGCACTTGGTGACAGTGGGAAGGAAAAACCTCAGTTTTAACAGGAAGACACCCCGGGCAGAACCAGCCTCAGGGAGGGGCATGACCGGCTGGGGCTGAGCAGTTTTAGTATAGAAATAAAATCCCTGGGGGTGGGGGCTGCAGTCTTTTAGTTAAATTATTTGCACAGTTCAGCACAGACCTTTCTGCCAAGCACAGTTTTGTTATTGAGCTTTAATGCATTTTTTTTTTTTACATCTTCACATCAAACCTTTGAGTTGTTCAAAGTCAGTATGTAGTGTCAGTCTAACTGAAGAACTGAAGGTTTAAATCAGAATAAAAGCCTAGAAAGAAAATGCAATCAAAAAAATGAAGTAATGACAAAGACATTGACAATTATTTTCTTTATTATGGTAACAGCCATATTTTACCACAACAAAATCTGGCATCTTCCTCAGATATAGTCTGGATTCCTCAGTTGTTTGACGGTCTGCAAAGTGAGAGAAAGTTAATCAGCAACAAGATTACACAACATTATGATTCATTGACAAAACTGGCAATGAACTTACTTGGCCCATTCAACATTGAGAATAAGATGGTCATATCCAAATCCTGACACTCCTGCGATGGCTCTCGCTGCATCCTCCCGACGGTGGAAACTGATGAAGGCAAATCCCTGTTGGAAACATGAGATTAATGAACCATGCTCACTTTCTGTTCATTGTAAACTGTTTAAAAAGAAAAAAAACTGCCAAATAATCATTAAAACAGCAGCTAATACTTTTTTTCAAAAAAATAGAAGCCCCTGATCAATTTTTGTTTTCACTGGAACACCTGATGTGCAACATTTGTTTAAAGACATAATTAAACAACAGATCTTTCTAAGTAACAGAACTAAACAGTCAATTTACCAACTATACCGTCTTGAAAAAAGGTTTAAAACTGTCATTGCCAATTTAGTAAGTCAAACACCAACTTTAATAACTGACCTTTGACTGTCCTGTGTTCTTGTCCTTGGCCAAATAGATCCTTGAGATTGAGCCAAATGGTCTGAAGAGCTCCTGCAGGTCTGTCTCACGGGTGTCCTCAGACAGGTTGGTGACACGAATCGTAGCATTGTCATCAGCTGTCAGGTACAAACATACAGTGTTTATTTCGAGAAATACTGCGCAGCTAATATGATGCCATGCACTGATTTCTTCACCAAGACCTGTTTTGAAACCCCGAGTTGAGCATTTCTGTTAGTCCCATCGTGGTTGCAAAAAAACTGGGCATAATGAGGAAGGGTGAGTCTGACTTTGAAACTGCACACTCAGTGGCTAATAATTTGTGACTGACAACTCATTAGTCAATGAGTGCACGATTTCATCCTCCCTTTTTAAACATGGCATGACCAAGAGTTGCAAAACAGCCTTGACAAAAATGAGTGACTGAGGAGATGAAAAACTCAATTGGAGAAGTCAGAAAGCTGTGTGCACACAGATTTCTACAGGACCAGTCTTTTTGAAACTACAGCTCTCACCATCTGGTGGTGATAAAACAGAACACAGCTTTTTAGGCACCTCCACGCTGGCTTCATTTTTCCCCACCAGGAAGCCACATCCAATGTTTTAGGCTGTAACAATTTCTCAAGGAAAGAATGGTGTGTGTAATATAAGCAGACACCAACGTACACCCACCTCTGCGGTTAGGCTGCATGGACTCCCCTCTTCTCGTGCCGCCATCCCTCAGACTCGGAGGAACATACTTCCCGGTCTTGCTCTGTGCAGGCTGTGCAGGCTCTGGCTCAGCTGGTGAAAAGCAGGCAAAATTAGTCATGGCAACTATAGGAAAACCAAACTGCTTCAGAACATCTGACAGCAAACGATTTGATTATATGAATGGTATAACTCATGGTACCAGAGCCAGCAGGCTTCTCTTTGTCTCCAGTGGAAAGCCCGAGCTGTTCAGCCAGCTCCTTCTGCATTGGGCCCAACGTGTCCTTGTACGGACAGCGGGTGGTCCAGTGATCGCCTTTGCAAATACGACAAGACACGATCTTCTGTCCTTTCAGCTTATTCATTGGATCTTCATCCTGGTCTTGGGCATTCAAGTCCTGGAAAATGCAAAAGATAAATCAAGTAAAATGCAGACCTACATTTAAGGATTAGATCAGTAAACAAAAACAGCAGCACAAGAATAAAAGATTCTCACCTCTTTGCTGGAGATGAAAGTCATGAAGACATCGTCGCTGACTGTAGTGGTGGCAACATTAGGACCTGGTGGATCAAACTCTGAGTTGCCAAATTTCTTCCAGTTCTGCGAGTGCAGGATAATATGCAACACTGACTTTACCAACTGTTCTTCATGGATAAAATGGCAAAAGGTTTTGTTTGATTTAAAGACTGACCTTTCTTCTGGCAACAGCTTTTGAGGCTTTCCGTGTCTCAATCTTGAAGGTTCGCACAATCTATAGGATAAAAAAAGAAAAAAAGAAGTACAACTTAATATTTTTCCCCAACATATGTCTGCTTATTACTTAATTACTTATTAAGTGCAAACATTTATGCAAATTATGAACTAAAGTGATGCTAACAAAAATGTGCAAATGTCTTGAAGCATGCAGTCTTAAGAGCTTCTGAATCGCTCCAAGGACATTTAGTAATAAAGGTTATCAATAAATCTTAATTTTCAAATAATGAAAGAACCTATGATATACAGATCAATGACTACATCTGTTGTTTTGCTGTATAGCATGCCAGTTGATATGTCTGTAAACCTATCTAGAAAACAGAAAATCAACATATGAATAGGTTTTACTGTGCCCTGTAACTAGGTTTTAAAAAGTGCTATGCAAAAGAATTACTTATTCATGAGTTATAAATAAAAGTACAACCCTCCTGTACCACAAGGATTCAGAGATGAGGGCAAAGGGTGGCCACTGATGACACAGACCAAACACTCACTAATGAAACTTATTTGTGAGCTACACACATGCTCAGTTAAATAACTGCACCAGGAACCTTTTTTTTGTGCAGCAGTTTTTCATGCTCCCACAGCAACAATAATTACATAGAAAATATGCATGCATAAGCAAATGATCAGTAAGTTCGAATAAAAATGGACTATTTGGCCTATTTGCATGCACATGCAGAAAAGAAGCATTACAGACATTAGTTTCTATGCCAATTAAATATAGGTAATGTGACTGCAGTTAATACCACCACTTCAATAGCAGTTCGATGTACAAAAACGCAGGAACACAGTGAATTACCTTGTACTTCTTTCCATCTTCGTCTATTTTATATTCCGTGACAGTTTTAATATTTCCTTTGATAGTTTCCTTTGGGGATGGTAATGTGCCTGTGAAGAAAACATTTAATTGAATGAGTAAAACTCTTGATGCCTTCTTCCTGAAGACCTGTGTTTGCTTCGTATTCAGTCTGACTCTCGGAAGCAAGATGAAGGCTCGTCTTTTGATCACATCTCTAGTTTTTATCTAAATGTGTATATTTGTAAAGACACACTTCTTAAGCTTTAATTATTTGCAGCACTGGACTCTCTCTTCTAACACAATTGCGTTGCTAGCGCAGCATGCTAGCTTTTAGCTGCATTCATGTTGGTACAGAGAGCCCCCTGCCTACGTCACTGTCCAAGGGCCTCAAACATATGTCGGTAACTCTTTTCATCAATAAATGCCCATTCATGTCAGTCACACAAACAAATCACTCCAATTTTTAAGCGATCAAACAGCCCAAATGTCTCCGGTAACCACATTACTAGCTCTCGGTTCACCCGTAACAACCACGTGGAAGTGGAAACCGCCTAGCCGGCCTCTTCTTGGGTCACCAGACTACAGCGTTAGCTAAAGGTGCTAACAAGCCATTTACCTTCATCACCTTCCTCCTCAACTTGGTCAGCCCAGCTGGGCTTGGAGCTGAAACAGAGACAAGAAAATGCACTTTTATTGTGAGCTCAAGAAAGGCCGCACATTTTGAAATCAAATGAAGAAAACGTTCTCATAGCACTTACTCGTCGTATTCAATCGACGGCATCCTTTCTGCTAGCTTCGTTTCAAGACCGGAGCAGTGCGAGCTGAGCGCGTCTCTACTGTATGCACTTCCGGAAGTTTAGCTTCACAACAAAGTACAGCGTATGCCTAAAGTTTCTTGCTTCAAAATAAGAGTCCAGCATTTCGTTATCTCCCCCAAAATATGCAAAAGTGAATGTAATTTATCTTTATACCATGATTAAACTATTTTGGAATTTTTTAAAATGAAAAAAAAAAACTATCTTGGAATTGAGACTTAACTTGAATCAAATTCTATGGATCACCTAAAATCCAGTGAAGAGGTATTGGTTATTATCAACATGTGTTCTTAATCTTGTACTAATAAGAAATGATAGAGAAGTGTTTACAATGTAACAAATCAAGATTGCTTAATTTAAAAAGTTGGAAGCCAGAGTTGTGGAAAGAAACAGAGTAAACACTTTTATTAGACTGACTGTCAGCATATGGGATTGATGCCACTGAAATGTAACATGTTGTACCTTTTACTGTACTGTATAAAAGTCTTGAGCCACCACTCATTTTTAAATATTTTGCCAGGACAATGTGTTTGGGATATGGGGAGGTCAATCATGACATATGGTATCCCATTGTGTGTTTTTCCCCCATCTATGATTTTAATTAATTAATTATTTATTAATTTTTTACTGCAGAGGCAGTGTGTTTGGGATCACTGTCATGCTGAAAAATGCACACCATACCAAGATATGCCAAGTTTTTGGCTAATAGCTCTCTGGGAATCACCTTGTTGTTGCAAAAATACAGTTTTATACCCGTCAGACTGTGTGTCAGACTGGCAGTTTTCATACATTCAACAAAGAAATGAGAATAAATTATATGGTTTTGTGATAAACAGCAAGTAATGAAATTTCTACAGATATAATTTAATTATTTATCTGCTAAGTTGTCTGTTATTTGTAGACACAACACTAGTTCATCCCTTGAGTTAGGTGCCTTTCTGTGCTTGAATGATTCACTTCAGTGTTAAGTGACTTTAAAAAAAAAGGAAAATGGTCAGGTGCAAGGACTAGAATGAAAAAGATTGAAAAAGCAGTCAGCATCCAAAGAAATGTTTCTGAACTTCTGGGGAACTATTGCTCAAGACAGCTCTAAAAAAATTACATGAAAGTCTGGCTGCTTGGAAGCAATACGGAAAGAAATGAAGGGTTGCGCAAGACTTTTGCACAGTATCAAAAAACATTACCAACTGTGCTGGCAAACATTACAGATAATAAAAAATGTAATCTAAATTTTTTTTTTTGGTGAAATGTGTCAAACAGGAAATTAACCACACCACAAGAAAGAGAACGAAAGCTTTTAGATACACATTACAACAAAAACAAAACTTGAAAACAGATGGCTTTGTTTTAAAGTTACTCATACAGATTGATAACATAAAATATATAAAACAAGAAAATCAAGCAAGTGCAATATTCCATTATGCAGTGCAACATTCATATGTTTTGCAGCATGAAACAAGGATGTCCTTTACGCAGAAGCGCAGCCCCACTTCCTCATCACCCGTTGATGTCCTCTTGGCTCTTTCCACAACACACCACTCTTATACTGTCAAACACAGCCATGTAAAGCACTGGATGGATACACATGTTTAAAGTTGCCAAACCCTTTGACACTTGGTACATATGGTAGATCCAGCAGGGTGAATTGTCAGACTCCTGCAATCTTAGGTACAAGTGGTACATCTGAAAGACATGATAAGGCACGAAAGAAATAGCATACAGTACAAGCACTGATGCGACCAACAGGGCGACTTTGCGTTTCTCAAGTGCAGTTATGCTGACATTTTTCACAACCACCCAAATCACCACACAATAAGAAGTGAAAGTGACCAGGAAGGGAAGCAGACACCCAAACACAGAAAGAAAAAATTTATAAAAGTAGTGAGGCTGTTCAGAAGTCTTGTTGCAGAAGGAGACACACTGAATCTTGTGAGTAGACTCATCGGTGCAAACCGAGGCAAATTTCAACACAGGGCTGGAAATGACTCCTACGATGACCCATATGATGACACTGGTGACCTTGGCGTGAGTAGGCGTTACATAGGAGCGGGTAAAAAATGGACAAGCGAGGGCCACACATCGGTTCACACTTATCGCCATGATGAAGAAGATGCTCACGTATAAGTTGCAGGTGAAAAGAAACTTTTCCAGTTTGCACACAGCCTCGCCGAACTGCCAGTGTTTGTCATGTGAATAGTAGACTATCAACAATGGCAGGGTGAGGACGTACAGCAGGTCACTGATGGCCAAGTTACACGACAGGACGACACCAGTGTGCCAGTTTCTTCTCTCTTTGACCATCAGCAGCCACAGGGCAAACAGATTTCCTGCCAGAGCCACAACAAATTCAACTCCGAACACAGCAGGCAACACACTCGTTTGAAGCGTCTCGCACTCTGTGAAGTTTCTCATGTCTCTATTGTTTTAGTCACACAGTTTGAACTGTCCAAGACCTGCAAATCAAAGTATCTCGATGCATTAATCAGAATCAGGAATACTTCGTTGATCCTAGAGGGAAATTCCTGATGCCATCATCTCAAAAAGCAGCAATTATTCTGACACAAGTTAAAGTTCATGTTTGTTTTTTATGGAAAGGGAAGTTACTAAAGCTATTTATAGAAACCACTGTTGCTGACATGGCTTAAAAACAGATTATATTTAATATAGAGTAATAGTTTTCTCTTACCGCAGAGCACAGTGAGCTGTAGTTCTATTATGACCCGAGAGTCGAGTCCTGCCTGGCACATGCGGATGGTCTGAAACGTTTCTGAAGTGCCTTATCTCTGAAGTGCTTATCTCTGCCACTGAACGAAGTGAGAGCGAAGAAGAGCACGCACATGAACCAACCACTGACTTCCGCATACCCTCTCTACACATTGCACCACTTCAAGAAAGTGTCATTCATCTGTAACACAGTCACAGGACAGATGAGGTATGCTGAACCACAGCTGTACTATTTCTTTCTCTAAATCTTGTTTGGGTGGGTGTTTTTATTGCATGTAATTTGTCATTTATGTAATTTATTACATGTATTTGCTCTTTAGCAGAAGAAAAAAATACGTAATTTAATTTTTCAAAAAAATGCAGTCAGATCAGAAATTATAAACCAGAAATTCAAAGAAAAACTAACATTGTCTTTTGTGAGCTTCTTTATTAGAGCTTTTCAGGTTTTAATAATCACCAGATTATATCCCTTTTTTTAATCCTTAATTCACACTCAAATTTTGAGTATCAAATGTCCAGAATTGCAAAACATGCAATTGCTTTGTTTTCAACAAATGTTAATCCTTTACCTCACAAACTCATTCTAGGCATAAACATCAGTCTTCATTTTAAAATGACTAACTTTTGATGAAAGCGAGTGAGATTCATATAATTAGTCTTTTCCCCTTTAAATGAAAAAGTGTCCCCTACATTTTTTTCTCCCTAGTTTAGTTTTATAAAGGCACATTGCTTTTCCATTTATCATACTTAAATCTTACTAAACCCATGTTTCTAAGATACTTTATCGGAAAGCTCAAAATATTTAAACTGATGTAAAGAAATTCTTAGAAATGTTTACTGACATGTTTTAACTTTTCTTTAAAATATTTGAATGCCATTTTCCTACCCAGTTAGAACCACATTGAAGTTTCAGCTGCTTTGGTGTTAATGAGAGGAGCAGTAGAGCTGCAACAATGGGAGATCCCCTAAAACAGGAATATTTTACACGTGGAGACCACTGACATTTTTATTTCAAATAAAAATCCAGCAATTTTGCAACTACAGCACAGCAGAACAATAAGAAGCCAAACAAACGCTGTGCTCTGTCCCTGTCATTCCATGACGACACGCCCAGGAAGTAACTCAGGAAGAAAGATTATTAATAGTTCTAGCTGCTTTCTTCAAGCTTATAAACTCTTTACTGTTATTTCAAAATGAATAAAACAAAGTAATTAAAAAGGACACATTGGAAGTTTATTTACAGCACAAATGCAGTTTTTAAATTCAGACGTTTGGAACAGGAACTCCATTCTGTGGTCTGGAGACAAATGTAAATGCTTGCAGGAAACTCTCACAGGCATCACTTATAGATAAAGCCTTCATCAGTTAACAGCTTCCTCCATGTTTGCTGCTGGTGCTTCAGCGGAGTACTGAAACCGAAGTCCAGGTTTAGAGGGAACAGCTGGAGTTCAGCCCTTTCCCTTCCTCTGTGTGAATCCCTGCTTTCTTTTTGCTCCGCTCTTATTGCCTTTCTGATTTTTAGACTTGAATGTTCTGTCCTTATTTTTATTCTTTTTCCCACCAAATTTATTCGCCAGCCCTACGGACGTCTTTGCTGGAAACGCCTTTCCTGTTGACTTCATCTTCTTTCCAAATGATTTCTCCCCATCCCTGGATTTCTTCCATCCTCCTTTCTGTTGTTTTTTCCCTGTGTTGTCCCTGTGCTGTCCTCCTGGACTTTTTCGCCCTGGAGACTTGGAACCTCTGTCTTTTAAAGATTCACCAGGAGACAACTTCCTCTTCTTAGCCGGTACATGCGTCTTTTCTGATCTCCTCCTCTTCTTGACACTCGGAAACATGCCTACATAGAAAACGTCTGTTAATACACAAAAAGACTCCAGTGAGCTACAGGTTTTATGTCAATAAGCAACATTCACCTTCTTCTGGCTCCTCTCCTACAGCTTGTCTGTAGTACTCTGCCTCATCATCAGACTCAGGATCAGCTGCCTGATCACCCTGCACCCCGGGATCCTCCACCTCACTGTCCTCCTCAGCTTCAGCACGTTTCCTCTTAATGCCTTCCAGGCTCTTTTTCCTGTGAAAATGGAGGGGTAAAACAAACATTTTTTTTAACTCCTAAACCATGTAAAAAACTGATTTAACACAAAAAGAAAAATATTTAATTCAAAGTACTTGTGCTCTTCTTTTTGCTCTTTCTTCTGAGCAATGTTCTGCTCCTGCTTTTTCCGGCGTTCCTCCTTCTCTTTGATCTTGGCCTCCTTCCTCTTCAGGATCTCCTGTATTTCTTCTTCACTCTTGGAAACTGCAAGCATTGTACAAAAAAAAGAAACCCCAGTTAAGAAAAGTTTGTGAGCTCCATTATTATTTTTTTAAAGGAAGCTCAAGGTGCATCAGTAAGCGTTTACTTTTGATAGAGAAATCATGGAATTCATACTTTTTTGTTCATCATGTACACCTGAATTTACTCAGCTATAAATTAGGAAAAGGATGCACTTACTCATAGAGTGATAAAGGACATTCCCCTCGCCCATTCCTTCTTGAATCTTCATTAACTGCAGAGTCATGCGAGGACCAATCTGAGAAAAGAACAATGCCACTTTCAGCATCACTCAAATACTGCTTAGGAAAAAAGTACACTTCCTCTGCATACGCACTTCTGTCAAGCGGATGGCGCTCTGCTGGGACGCCATGTTGCCTCTTCCAGAGTACACCTGTGGAAGCTGAGTGACAGTCTGCTCCTCATCTTGCTCAGCTTCACTTTCTGAGAGATTCACCCCCCT
Source organism: Bujurquina vittata (assembly GCA_015106715.1). Classification (NCBI taxonomy): domain Eukaryota; kingdom Metazoa; phylum Chordata; class Actinopteri; order Cichliformes; family Cichlidae; genus Bujurquina; species Bujurquina vittata. Next base: position 12,938 of record VUQK01018053.1, on the reverse strand, counting down.
GAGATCAGTTACAAAGAAAAAGATTTCTCATTAGACAGGACATCACATCAGCTACAAACAACTGATTAAAAACCAAGGCCCTTTTTATCGTTGGGGCTTCAACAAAAATCCCTTGGTTAAGAAAAAAGGGAAAAAAAAAAAAAAACTTACTTCAACAGCAGCTCACTGATA
>VUQK01018053.1:0-12586 GCA_015106715.1 Bujurquina vittata | reverse complement strand
TTAATGTTGGGGATTAAAAAATTAGCCCTTTGTTAAAAAAAAAAGGAAAAAAAAAAAAAAACTTACTTCAACAGCAGCTCACTGATATCCTCAAACTTGTTCATATTGGGGAACCGCTCCTGCATCAGCTTCTTGACTCCACGGCTCACTCCCACAGGGACCACCTTCAGACTGCTGCAGGTTGGGAAGATCACCACATCGGTCAATTTTAACATGTAATCAGTAAACAGAGTAACAGAAAAGTGTTTTTATCTTGTCTGGGCTCATCAGTGCGTTTACTTTGGACATAGATCACTGAACAGTCAAGTCATGGTCTGTCATCACCTGAGCCCAAAGCTTATTTCACGTGGAATGGTGTGCATTTCTGCACACTGCGTTATGTGTGTGCAGATGTGTAGCTACATGTCCTGTTGTTTAAAAGCAACTTACAGTTATAGTTAATCAATTTAGTGTCACGTTTTTACTTACTAATGTCGAAACTCAATTTCCTCAGACTCGGGGTTGTAGTTTAACAGCACACACCTCTTGATGCAGTTGAGGCTAACCTTAAAAAACAAAAACAAAAACATTTCTTCAGTGGAAGTCAGGGTTAAGCTCTCTCAAAGCTGAATGATCAACGGGGAAATCAGAAAGCGTTTACTTTTGACAAATCTTCACGTGAACTCAGAAGACTATACTTTCATCATGTCAGAGAGGTTTTTAACCTCGAGATGCCAGAGTTAAAAATATCACAGAAGTTTTAATGGTCAAACATACCCTGTGCACATTTATGGAAGGAAACATGTTTTGGAACATGGTGGCCATGAGTTTGACATGCATGCCATCCTGTCCAAAGTTATTGAGGATGAGTAGTGGATGATACTTGAACTGCTGCTCATGCATCCTGTGCTTCTTCAGAGATGAAATCACATCTTTGATAAGACAGTACTGAAACAACAAACAAAAAAACCCCACGTAACAGAAGGTAAAGGAAAACTCAAAGTACACAACTTCAGTTGTTCGGGTACATCAGTGCGTTTACTTTGACAAACATCATTTAAGAATCAAAATTTTAAAATGTCATCATCTGAACCCATGATTGATTTGCTTAAGTTTCTTTCAGCAGATATTTACCTTGAGGACCCGGAAATGAAGCATGGGACCTTTGGGAAGTCGAGCAACTCTCTGTAAGAAAGAAATGCTTTGATTGACAGGGGAACATGTTTGACATAGTAAAACTGCAAATGCATGTTTACAGTCTAATGTGAAAAATTCTCAACTTGCTGTGACAGGAGGCCAGGAGCTTGTTAGTGTAAATATAAAATGTAAAAACTTAAAAAGGCCCACAACTAATTTTTCTCAGAAGTTATTTTTTCAAATGACTTAACTGATTAATTCTGACAGCAGGCCCATACAGAAGTAAATGTTGTAATTTTAGGCCTCAGCCAGGCAGGCCTAGAGAGCAGCCTGCATTCCCCACTGGTTGGCAACTGGTTGCTGCTGGATGAAATCAGTGACAATGATGGTTCTGCACCCAAAACCACTGACATTTTTCCCCTCACAGGTGCTGGTTGCAGACTGGTCTCTAGGCCTGTGTAACTAAGGCCTTACTGCATTCAAAAGCCACAACGCATTTCAAGAATGTTAAAAAGAAATGGAAATTCATCTTTTTTTCCAGGTCATACTAATTTTGCCCACGGACTGCATGTTGGGCATCGACACTAGGGTAATCTTACCATGCTGATACTGGTAGGTGTTTTGCTGAAGATGCTGAAGTGCGTCACTCCCAGTGGTCCCGCTATCGCAACAAAGTCTTTAAGCACATTCTTTTTCCTAACCTGTTTTTACAATTAAAGAGAAAGTGGAGAAATACTTCATGGACAGTCTGTGGGATATAATTTTAAACAAATATATATTACCAAACATTTAAACCCATATCCCATCTACACATGCTGTCTAAAGAAACCAAAGAAGAGACCTTGAGAGCGACTGCAGTGTAGGGCTCCATGACTCTGCGGACATCCACGATGAGCTGACCCACGTTTTTCCCAACCTGGCCGCGATGAAACACCAAAGTGTGGGGCACAGACGAGTAAGCCTCCTCGGCCTCCTGGCTGGCTTTTACGTGGGCTTTCTTCTGGTTCTTGGTCTGATGAGGACGACATACACATATTTATCAAAGGGCAATGATAAGGCGCCACTGATTTCTGCCTGAGCCTGCTTTCTAGTTTAGCTTAAAGTTTGGTGAAAAGAGAGCTAATCTTGAAGGGCTCTTCCCATTCACTGAGCTTTACTAAACACAATTTCACGCTCATCGCTAACTGCAGCTTAGCAAGAGGTTTGCCATTTATTAAAAGCCACAGTTAAGTTTTTAAACGAAGGAACAATGACTAAATACCCTCTTTAATATTAGCATTCCAATTCACGGCGGCTAACTCATCGGCACAGGCCGGTACTTACCTTTGATTTCCCCATAATTCAGCTTGATGCCGAGCTGCCAAATTTAATTAAAACTCACAAATGCTCATGCGACACTATATTTAAGCAACTACACAGAAATCCACTCATTTTCTTGACGAAACGAAGCTCCACTCTGAAGTCAACGTGACTCCGTCCACATGGAGCGACTGCGCTTTTCTTCTTAAGTTTGTTGGCGGTTGGCAAACAACAAAATGGCTCATTACCGCCACCAAGTGGTGTGGAGTGTGTCCCAAACAAATATTCTGTCTTAAAAAGGGACTATGCCTGATAGCTTTCACGTCTCCATTAAAAAAATAAATAAATCAATAATTAAATTTTCAAAGCTTTGGACCAGCTGTCTTTTCTCTTCCTCATACTTCAATATTTCAATGTTTCATTGAAATTTCATTTCATTCTCAACATTATTTTGCAGATGTTGGAAATGTTGGTGTAACAAAAACCCCAAAACAAATAAACAACAACAACAAAAAAAACCAAAAACACTTTTTGTCAGTTAAATTTCTGTGTTTTGTGTTTCACTTGGTCTGTTCAGTTTATTACATATGGAATGAGCAAACTCATCCTCTCCACTGTAAGCGCTGTATTGGGTTTCTTCTGTCATTTCACAAATAGTTGAAATGACAATAAAGGTTTGTGTGCACATGAAGCCTCGAGAAACAGACCTTTTTTTGAACCACCTGGATGGAAAGCTTCAGAGTTTTCTGCAGTCACTCGTCCTCCTCTACCTGAGACACCATTCCAGTCCAGTCACACACCAGATTATGCCAACCACCGAAGTCCGTGATCCAAATCTGTACTCCAAAGCCAAGTTTGTCATAGTTTAAATTTTATGTACTCCTGCTCGCCACACTTTCCACTGTGTGTCACAGACTGACAGTTCCTATCCTATCCGGTGAACACTAGTTTTGTTTTCATTGCAGTTCATCGTTGTATCAGCTGGAGGGCAGCAGACAATCATGACATCCTTTGATGGGATTTCACTTTCTCTGTCAACAATAAATCCAAAGCATTAAAATAAAATGTATTATAGAATAAAAATAAAAGCAATAAAATAACACCGATACCAACACAGTTAATTCAGTTCAATTCAATATGCTCAGTAAACAAGTATACAGCATGCAAAAGTTTTGAGCCACCCTTTATTTCTTTATAGTTTGCCTCAAACTAATTTTTTAATAGATTCAAAAAAGAAATGTCAATGGGCTTTTTTTACTTTGCAGTAACAAAGTGTAAAGATACAACTTAAAATGGATTCTTTGCTAAGCTGTCGGTTATGTGTGGACACAACACTGGTTCAGTCCTTGAGCGTCTTTCAGTGCTTGAATGATTGATAGGTTAATATTGAGGAAGGGAAACAGGGGGAGAAATGCTGAGGCATGCCAAACTACACAAGAACTGGACTGAACTGCTGAACTGTGTGAATCATCATCAGTGTGTACAGAGGAGGGCAGGAGAGAGGTGCAACAGTGCGTGTCTGCAGCCATCTGTAAAGCACAGTGGAGGGCTCTGTCAGGGTTTGGGGATGCACTTCAGCCATAGTGTTGGGGATCTTGTCAAAATGGATGTAATTATGAGCACACAAAAGTGTCATCAGGTTTTTTTCAGTATGACAATGATCCCAAACACATTATCATACCTAGATAGAAAAGCACTGCAAGTATTCCTTACTTCATACACGTATGTTCCTTACCTTATAACTGTAAGGAACATAAAATGTGCAAACATAAATGGACAGACTGCATATAAGGCAGAAACAGACTTCGTGCAGTGAAGTAAGGGAATGCATCTCCGTTTCCCTCACCTTTCAAACAGTGATCACGTGTTTTCCTTTCTTTCTGTGACTTTTTGAGTTCACTCTGTTCGAAACGCAAATAAAAAAAGTGTGACTCGGGTGTGACCCAGTGCAATAGTGTAGGCTGATCAGAAAGCAGAAATGGACACAATTCTTTAGGTGTGGTTTCTGAAATTCACACTTTGGCTTCATCACCGTGTGACTTTGACAGATTTCAGGGTTTGCCAGCATTGCAGATGTTCCTTCAAGAAAGTTGATGTCATAGCAAAGAAGCTAGCATTACTTTTAATAAACCTTACTGTTCACAGATTATGACATTTCCTGAACGAGCACCAGCAGCCGTGTGAAGAGCTGCGACAGCATTTTGTGAAATGCTTGTAATCACTTGTAACGTAACAAAAGTGAGTGTGAGTATCCGGGCAACAAAAGACAGTCACCAAATAAACAATATGATGTTTTTAATGCTATGGTGACATACAGCATGCAGCCTTCTTTGTGGCTTCACTGTAGCCACAAAGAAGGTTGCACTTGAAGCTGCACCCTGGATTGTGGGATGAACTGTGTTTACCCACACTGGTGTTATCATTTTTACTTCACCACTTTCCCGGCACTATCTGTGTTCAAGTCACACCTCAAAATAAGTCACACCTCAAAATAAGTCACACCTCAAAATAAGAGTCCCTTTTTAAGGCTCTGATGCTGCTGTAGTTTGCATTTGCAAAGTTTCTTATGCATTTTCATGAAATGAGGCCACTGTCTTGTACCAGTGGTTAGAAACCTAAGTAAAAAAAGGATAATAAGTCAACTTAACGGAGGCCACGTTTCAAAATAAGCATGCTTCACTCATGGGTGATACAAAAGCATTAGTGCATTCCACTAGTTCACTTCTTCGTGGGCTAGAGTTGACAGCAGTGCTGCGGGTTAATGACAGAGGGAGGAGATATCCTAGATTCCTGCACCCAGCCAGCTAAACAACCAGTCCTCGGTGGTAGGACTTTGTAATTAGTTGACTCCTTCTTTTGGGGAGCCTCAGACAGACGCTCCAGAGATAAAGGAGTCGTAGCGTAGCCAGTTATCATTCTGTTTGTTCTCTGCCTTCAGGTTCAGTTGAGCATTCAAAGAAGATCGCAGGCAACTTTTAATTTAGGGGACAAAGTTTTTAATGTCACTGTTATTATGTTAATGTTTGAGTCCTAATTTTACATGTTTTCATCCTGGGAGCTGCTGGAGCACAACAATCACATCCAAAACACTTTTTTTTCCCAGCTGCTGCAGTAAGTTGTGCATGTTTAGTAGAATCTGCTTTCAGGTAGATTTGAATGCACTTGCATTGTTTGTGCCTATTAATTGTCACATGGTAATTATGGTGCATGCTGTTTATCATAACTGACAGAGAAAACTGTCTCATTCTTGCACACTGCAACAGAGAAAGGAATTTAATACAATGCTATATTGTTGTTTTGGAGGACAGCTGCACATCTGTAAGTCAGATTTCAGTGTCGGTCTGTTTGCCTTGCTTACGGTGTTGACCGTGGCTGTTGTAGCCGAGGGTGGAGCTTACGGTTCTGTTGACCCTGAGATGGAGGTGTGTTGATTCTGGCTGGTTTGTGTTGATCGTTGTCACTTCTGTGTTGACCTGCTGTCCCCAGTCCAAGGGGGAAATGTGTGTACTTTATCTTTGGAAGGAAAAATCTGGTGAAGAGTCAATATTTAGTAGATACCATGTTACTAAAATGCAGAGTGCAAGTATGAAATTACCTAATGAAAAAAATGTGTTTTTGTGTTACTACTGTGATATTTACAGTCATGTCTCCTGCTTCCTTCACTTCCAAGGTGTCCTGAGAACTTAACAGATTCATGGAGAAGGCGCTGGCACTAGTTCTGTCTCTTTTCATTACACTTGGTGTGAACATGCCAGGAGCTGGTGGACAGAAGGAGGGAGTCCACGTTGACAACAAAAGTTCGTCGCATTCTTCAGAAACAAAAACAGGCCGGTGCTCTTACACCTTCATAGTGCCGCAGCAAAAACTGACAGGGGCGCTGTGTCTGAACGCACAGTCTGCTCCCACCAACCATTCAGAAGTGGCAGCATTGTGGGCAGAGCTCAAACAGCAGCAGGAACTGATGGAGAAGCTAAGAAGCCAGCTGGAACAGGAAGGGGCCCTTGCCATGGAAGTAAGGGCCTTGCGCAGAGAGAGCAGCAACATGAATTCTCGCATCGCTCAGCTCTATGCCCAGCTGTTACATGAAGTCATCCATAAGAAAGAGCAGGCTTTGGAGCAGCAGAGGGTGGAGAGCCTTCTGCTAAATGCGACGGCACAGGTAAGCATGGAACAGCCACTGCAGAAGAACATCTTATCCTTATCATTATTAAATTCATCCTCATCCTCCGGATGGTTGGACATCTCAGGCGCTGCAGGTGTCCGGTAATTACAGGGAGCTGGAGAAGAAATATGGAGCTCTCACTTCTATGATGAGTTCCCACAATCAATTTATCGCCCGTTTGGAGAGGAAATGCCAGTGCAGAGACTCCGCCCAGTCCTCTCAGGTAGGGGGAAAAAACAAAACAAGATCTGGGTATTTATGATTTATACATGATACATGACAAATCTCAGGACTTTTTCTCTTTGTTTTTTTTTTTTTGTTTTTTTAAGTCCGAACAGGTGACTGAACCACCCAAAAGCCAGTCTAATGTGCATCCTAATTACAGCTCTGAAATCAACGAAATGACCAATGATGTTCAAAGGGACCAAAGTGCTCCTCCACTACAGCAAACCCAAACAGGGGGAGTTCCTTCAAGCCCCCCCACTGCCACCAGCACTCCTACAGACCCTTCCTTCTTCAGCTTCCCTGTTACAAAAACTCCAGGTAGGTCACTGTGCAACCTTGTTTCCAAAAAAGCTTGAGTGCTGTGTGAAATGTTAATTACACAAAAAAAAACTGGAGTAATGCTTTGTAAAGAATTTGAACACAATATTTCATTGAAAACTGTACAAAGAATGCATGAAATGTTAAAACAGAAATGTTTGTATTTATTTTGTTTTTGATCACTCTGAATCTGACGCCAGTAACAGGGTTCAAATATGTTGGGACAGGAGCGCGTTTACCCCTGTGCATGAAATCCAACAAACTCACATACATTCACAGAGTCCGGCCTTTGAACTGTGCACTGATAACAAACCAGATGGTTCCTCTCCTCTTTAGCGTGGGGGTGGGGGGTGGGGGCATTCATGCCAAAAAAAAAAGCTTTTTACTGAAATGGGCTACGCTCAGAAATGGCAACAACATTTCTGCACCTTGTTTATTGAAGATTATTTAGAAAATTTCTATGTGCTGCACTATTACAAAACATATTATGATTGAACTATTTGCCTGTGCAGCTTTTCACAAAGTGGTGAAACTTCCTCTGTGTCACAGAGGTGTGAATGTGTGTGTGTGTGTGTGTGTGTGTGTGTGTGTGTGTGTGTGAATGTGTCAATGAGCCTTGTAGTGGAAAACACTTTGAAAGCCATTGCAGTCTTCTTTTTTAAATTCACATTTTCAACAATATCTTCACTTTTTCAAAGACAGAATTCTAAAACACGTGATATCTTAGCACCTGATTAGGCCCATCTGGTGTTTACACATATGTCCATCTCCTGTCTGATTTATTTAACTGCTTAAATAAACAGGAGCAGCTGGTGGAGTCAGTGACCTGCTAATAGCAGCCCCATCTCTCTGGGGAAAACAGCTAGCAGCTCTTATCATAGCTCAAGACTTAATAATGAAGACATGCATGGGACAACAGTATTTGCTTGTGCTTTTTATAATACTTCCCCTTTGAGCTTCCGATTAGAAATGAGAGGAAATGAGCAGCAGAACCCAAAAGTCTACAGCATCCCTATGACTCAACCGGTTCTCGGCGTCTAATGAGAGAGAGAATGTGGTGCATCTTTGGCTGTGCTGTGCCTGCCTGTCATGACAGACCATTAGGGCTTATCTCTCAGTGTGGAAGAGTTTTCTTTTTGTTTACATTTTTGTTTGTGTGTCCATTTTACCACTGTGGAATGAGACGCTGAAAATGTGCTGGAAGAATTATAGAAAATAATTACATGAAGTTGCAGAAAATCTATAACCTTCCTGATGTCAAAACTGAATTTCAAAGCCCCCCGTGAGCTGCATTCTGTTGTGGTTTCCAATGCCCTGCAGCAGATTTAGAGTCTGTGTAAAAGACTCTAAAACTTCTGCTGAGTTTGGCTCAGCAGAAGTCCTTCCACGCCTTACAATGAAATTTTAAACTGCTTTTTTACCCCAAATGAGAGATATCAGCCATATCTGCTCTAGAAGTAAAGGAGCTTTAAAAAAACGCCTTCCATCTTCTTACTTAATAGCACTGAATTTCAAAATGTTGTATGTTGTAATATTAAAATGCTACATGTGCATGTTGCTTTTCTAACACCCTCACTTGGTGCGTGTTTTCCCTTTGCTCAGGGCCATGGCGGGACTGTCAACATGTGTTAGAATCAGGGGAAACCACCAGTGGGATCTACCTGCTCAGGCCGCAGAGTACCAACCGACTCCTGCAGGCCTGGTGTGAGCTGAGCCAAGCTCAGGGAGGGTGGACGGTTATCCAGAGGAGACAGGATGGGTCGGTCAACTTCTTCAGGAACTGGGAGCAGTATAAGGTTACTTTTTGCCCCTAGATTGGAACATTTGGGAGATTTTCAATCAGCTGTAAAGATATTTTTGAAAAAACAAAAATGTCAACATGGTAGTGGTGCTCTGGCAAGACTCATAGGATAACCAAATTCAGTAAGAAATTAACAATTTTCAGTCACTAGCCAATCTCAGCTAATATCATGCCACCAGCATGATCCTGAATGCAGGCATGTATGCGTCTACTACCTAATCTATTCAGATGTTTGCCAGACATTGCTAACTCTAGAAGTGTCTAAATGCTGCCATGAAGTATACATGAAAGCAAAGATTATCAAACCAGTGTACTCATGTGTTACAGCAAGGCTTTGGGAACCTAGATGGAGAGTACTGGCTTGGTCTGGAACACTTATACTGGCTGACCAAACAGGCCCAGTATAAGCTGCGGGTGGCCCTGGAGGACTGGCGTGGTCGGCAGGTGTTTGCTGAGTATGACAGCTTCTATGTGGAACCGGAGAGCGACTGGTACCGACTGCGGTTGGGGCAATATCATGGCAATGCAGGGGACTCCCTCTCCTGGCACAACAACAAAGCCTTCACCACTTTGGATTTAGACAAGGACAGCTATGGAGGTCTGCTCTTCCCCTGCTCCTATCTGATCGCTATCTGCTGGTTAGTGACTTTTTCTGTTAACATCCTCTTTCTTTTCTTATGCTGTCTCATCAGGTAACTGTGCTCATTATCAGAAAGGAGGCTGGTGGTATCACATGTGTGCCCACTCCAATCTGAATGGTGTTTGGTATCGGGGTGGGCACTATCGAAGCCGTTACCAGGATGGCGTTTACTGGGCAGAGTTCCATGGCGGGTCCTACTCCCTCAAACGAGTTTCCATGATGATCAAACCCACATAACAAACTTACACCGTGGACACGTGCAAACACGATGTGGATGATTCTCACATATGTGTAGAGAGAATAAAACAAACGTTGTCTGTGTCTTTGTGTTTAATAAAAAGATTATTTTCAAATTAACCCAGTGTGTGATGAACTGTGAATAATGGGATGATTGTGAAAATGTGCTGAATTGACAAACTGGCTCTTGCAATTTTCTGACAGAATTTGTGCTGCACAAAATACGGGAGGAGAGGAAACTATGACCTGCTATTGCTCCAAAAAGGGCTGGCTGTAGTTGTGGTTTTGTATTTCAGGCTTTACAGACAGTTTCCTGTACACAAGGGCGTTGAATTTCCTCTATACTTTTTTCTGCCTGTGCAACTGTGAGGCTGTCAGAAGGTCATCATAAGTGCGATCTACGCCAGCCTGATATTCATCTAAGTCAGGTCCTGAAGCTGGACGTCCCCTGGACAATCCTGAGCCTCATTCCTCCTGCATGCTGCATGCTGGGCAAACATGTGGCCGGCCAGAATCCTGAGCTTCCTCATGCTCTTCTTTTCACTGTGTGGTGAGTGATAATGATGCTACAAGCAAACACCTGTGTATATATGAGAAATTGTATTTTATTTCATTCCCTTGTTAGGAATAAAAATTATTTTAAAGTTAACTTATTTTCTAGTTGGTATTGCTTTCAATCTCTCGACATGTTACTATTGATGGGAACTGCAAAAAAGCTAACTCAAACAAATAATGTTTATGTGATAGTATTTTATAAAATACTCCCCTTTTCATGAGGTACTAATGGATGTCAGCAGGCTCTTCAACCTCAGAGTTTTAACAGAAACCAGCTGTTATAATTGTAAATAAATTCCTTTGAAATCGGAGGCAGCACAAAAATACATCTTAAACTCTAAAGAATTTCTACATGAAAAAAAGTTTTATCAATTTTAATCTGGTTCCTCCTGTTCCTCTTTTTTCAGTGTGTTTGCACTTTTGTAATTCATGAAGATACTCAATTATGCCGTAATTTGTTGGACAAAGACACAGTTTTGCCTCTGAACACCTACACAGTAAACTTTAAACCAGCCAATCAAGATGTGACTGAAGTGCTGTCTTTGAACTTTAATTCAAGAGGTTTAACAAAAGTATTTAAAAAACTGTTCAGGGTCTACAGTGATTTTTACACAGTCCCCCAAGCCTGAAAGCAACTGGACAAACTAATGTAATTTCAAATACAGGAATTTTTTTAATTCTTGGATGTAAATCTTTTGCAGTCAATGACTGAGGTGTAGAACCCATGCATGTCACTAAATGCTGTTTGCTCCCTTGAGATGCTCTGTTAGCACTTCATGGCAGCCACGTTCTGATGGTACTAGGCTCTCTCTGGCTTCAGGCTTTTCATCAGTAAGTGAACAGCATGATCTGTTGGGTTGAAAGAATATCCCGTTTCTTTGCCCTCAGAAACTCTTGGCTTGCTTTTACAGTATGCTTTGGCTCATTATCCATTTGAACTGTGAACTGCTGTCTGATCGTTGCCCCGTACACTTCACATTTCATCCTGCTGCTTCTAATAGCAGTCACATCAGGAGTGACCCAGTTCCACCTGGTCATGAAACTGCTCGTCAATCAATTTTTTAATTAATTTTGAACATCTGAAAATGGAGGACTATGTATAAGAACAGTTAACACAAAAACATTTGGAAAAATCGTTGCATTAAAGCTCACAGGCTGCACTTCAGTCACATCTTGGTTGATGTAATATGCTGCACAGTATGACAAATGCTTTTTGGCTTTATTTTTTACTGTTTAAAATGAGCAGTGTGAAAAATCTAAAGTGTTAAAAACCTAATAAAACCATCAATATTATCTGTTCTCAGATGCTGACAGCACATGCACAACAGAGCTCGAGGCTCTTTTTCTGGATCCACCTGAGATTATAGCAGAATATGGAGGAAACCCTGTCACTGTAAACTGTACCAGCACATCGGACGATCATAACGGGATCTATTGGAGAGTTGGAAATGAAAGCTCTCCTATTGAAGATGACTTTTTTATAATCTACTCAGTGCCACTGTCAGACTGGGATGTGAAGGCAGAGTGCAAAATAATGCTAGGTGAATCTCATGAATGCAGTAAGGACCTTAAAGTTATTGTATACAGTAAGTGCAATTTTAAATTAATATGGTACAATGCTAAGAACTAAATATGGACATATTTAACTAACTTTTTAATCTAATGTTGTTTGCCAGAGAGTCCACAAGTTGTTCATTCTGTACAGCTTGAAAATGTGATGGGAGAAGATACACAGTACAGACTGCAGTGTGATGTCATCAATGTTGCTCCTGTTCAGTACCTCACTGTTAGCTGGTACAAAAACAATGGAATCATCAAGACACAGTCTTTCAATGCCACAACCAAAACACCAGTAAATGAGTCCTCTGTTCTGAGAGTCACCATCAGCAGAGAAGAAAATGTAGTTGAGTTCAGGTGTGAAGCTCAGCTGGACTTTGGACCACATGGACTTCAACTTCCTGTCATTTCTCAAACACACAATGTTTCAGCGCACTGTGAGTAAACATCCTGCTGTTTACAAGAAAAACACAATCTTCCTTAGATTTTCTAAATTTTTATTTATTTAAAAAAATTCAAGACCTGTGTATCTATGTAAACAAGCCTATGTTGTTTTCTTCAGACGCTCCTGAGCTAAAGACAAAAAATAGTCCTCATGACATCTCAACACTTGAGGGCACTGATATCACCTTGAGCTGTGAAGCTGAGGGAAACCCTCCTCCTGTCTATCACTGGA
>VUQK01018040.1:0-10805 GCA_015106715.1 Bujurquina vittata | reverse complement strand
TTTCTCAATTGCTCCTGATTTTCTTTGGATCTCGGCATGATGTGTAGCTTTCAAGGATCTTCTGGTGGACCTTACTGTGTCAGGCAGCTCCTATTTAAGTGATGTCTTGATTGGGAACAGGTGTGGCAATAATCAGGCCTGGGTGTGGCTAGGGAAATTGAACTCAGGTGTGACTAACCACAGTTATAGTATGTTTTAACAAGGGGGGCAATCACTTTTTCACACAGGGCCATGATGGTTTGGATTTTTTTTCACCTTTACTAATCAACACCTTCATTTAAAACTTGCATTTTCTGTTTAACATGCAAAAAAAAGGAAATGAAGGGGGCAAACACTTTTTCACACCACTGTATGTGACAATATTTTGCAGACTCCTTAACAAGGGTAAGTAACTTTAGTTATTTTTAAATTAAAGTGTTAATCAGTTTTTCCTATACTTTCACTTAAAATTTCCAGGGAACACTATCTAGGCTCCTTTTGTGCTTACATTTGACTTATGCTCTGTCACTGTATATAGTGCTGTATCACTACTGTATACTGTCTGTCAATGAGATGAGAGACTCACGGCAGAGACAGATGAACAGACTTTGAGAACAACAATGTGGCTAGTCTGCAGGTAGGGAAACATGAAGGTGCCAGGGCTAACTAGTAAGTAGGCTCTAAACTTTTAAAATAACAGCACTGAATTAAGCAAGCATGTGACTGGTTGACCTGCCAAGCAAATATATTAGCAACTAATAAAGAGAACACATAACTTTTGGAAGAAGACAATCTTTGGAGTAAGATTTTGGATCACAATTCTACCTAAAATTATCAAAATATGAGATTTTGGTCAGATCATCACCCATTATTAAACTGTTCAAACTAGTTAAAATGCTTCTAATTCAATCTGTTGATTCAATGAGACATTCACACCAAAAACAGCACAACAACACAAAGTACTAGTACTGTTCATACAGTACAGTATGTGTGCTGTTCTAGGTAAATAGTGATGGGAAAAACAGAGTTGAAAGGCTTATCATTCTGTAGCATGTTACAGTAGGTTTTAATACAGTGAAATAGAAGTTTCCAGCTCATAGCATTAATTATTTAATCTTACACTAACTGTAACAATTGTAAATGCACATTCATCATTTATGAGCCGTTGTCAGAGTCCATTTTTTGATGACGTTATTCTGTGTTGCATCAATAGCTGAGCAATTTTTTTATCTGGACAAGCCTGTGGGTTTTTGTTAAAACCCTGATCAGGAAAAATGGAAGAGAATGGATGGATGGATGGATGGATATTAGGGTAGAGACAAATACTAAATTATATTTCAGTCTGGACCACTATAGTTAAAAGAAGTTATTTCTATATTTGGTGATATGGCTCCATTCTGGGACCTCCTTGCCCTTCCATATATTCATGGAAAGCTGGAGTTGGGGACAGAGGCAACAAGACCATGGCTGAGCACCAAGCATGCATGAATGACAACTGATACATGTATGAGACTGATCTGCATCTCAAGTCAGACACAGCATGAAAGGAGCAGCTGGGGTGGAGGTGGGTTACAAAGTGGCTTGCAGATGCACAGAAACTGTAAGCAAGCTAAACCAACCTAAACAGTCTACTCAGGGAGACTTTTCAACTAGATGCTATGCCATCTGTTATCAGCTAAATAAATCTGGTGACGTGGGCTGGAACTGGAATCCGCTGATCTGCCAGGACTGCGGAAGAGCTTTGCGGTCTGCTTCAACGTATGCTGTGCTCAGTTTTTGCCAAAAAAACAAACAAACTCTCAAGTAAGTAAATTTAGCAGTCAATTGGCCACAATTTGTTTAACATTAACCTGTTACTTTTCAAAAAAGTCAAGATGAAACCTTCCAATTCCAATTCCAATTCCCATGTCCGACCAATAGTAAAACTACAGAATTCAGAGTCATAAAGGATATAAGCATAATTACTATTTTACAGTCACTGGTCTGCTCCAACTGGAAAAAAACTAAATTTACATTCATGTCTGTCCAGATTCATATAATATGTAATGAACAATTTTCAGTAATTTAACAGGTGGGCATCAGATGTTAGTGTCATCAGTATAATATATTTGACTACATGCACAATATATTCTTCACTTACACTCCCATGTCATGATACTGAATAATGGGGATTTTGTTGAACATTACGGAAGTGTAACAGACCTCTGACCTCACCTTTTGGATAATAGGAAGTTATAATTTTTGGGTTTTTTTTAGCAGCAACAAAGCTTAAAATAAAAGGTTTTGAAAGTATTTTTGAGTTATAGCCAAAATGTTTTGTGAGGTCATAATTGCCTTTGTATTTGACCGTCAAAATTCTCATTTATTCTTGAGTCCAAATAAAAAAATCCCTTCAAGAGTTCGGTCACAACTAGGAGGATGGAATGAGGAGCTGGCTGGAATTTCTCACTGTAAAAAGAAAAATGAAAGATTACTCAAATATGACAAAAAAAGTAGGCAAATATTTTTCTATTAATCAATTAAGCGATGAGCTTACTGATGAATTAATCAACTACAAAATTTAGCTCTACCACAGAGTGTGACTGTTAAGTTTTGTAAATGCTGAGTCTGAAAACAGAGCAGGCTTGTGGGGGATAAAGGGCAGAGAAAGTCAAATAAGTGAAAGAGCACTCCTTAACCAAGCTTATGATGCTGATGGCTGGGCCATCTGGACTATCACACACGCAGACACACAGACCTAAACACACACAGTAGTCTCTCTGTGGTTGCCCTTGCCTTCTCACCTCCACTTGAAAACAAACAACGCAGCATGAGAGAGAAAAACGGAGAAGGCGAAACAATGTGCAAGAACAGAAAGGGTGAACTGAATAAATGGTCACTTTGAAGCCACTGAGGCTAATATTGCAATATGGAATAGTGGAGAAGAAAAGGGAGAAATAAACTGATACAATCCAAAGTCATTTTATTGGCTTATTAGCATGCCTCATGTTACATTTAACACTGGATGTGAGTAATGACAAAATATTTTTAGGCACTATTCCACCTGTACACAGATAAAGGAAGCGCCTGGGTGAGCCAAAAAGTTTAGAAGTTAATGCAGGTAGACAAGTCCTGTAAATAATGCAATGACATGAGAGGGTATTTTAAGGGTTTCACAGGAGAAACACTGTCTTTTGGCTCCACCATTAGATTTTTAGCTATTTTTCCTGCAGGTCAATCTGTCATCCATGGGATTGTTGTCGCATTTCAAAATCTCCTAAATTAACCTGATCTGGGAAAATTTAAAATATGTAATTCACATAATCGGCTGTTGTGTGTTTCTTGTAGTCGACCTGATTGCTGTTTTCATAGCTGCATATCCTGAATACATCCCAAATGCTCTTCTATTCCTTTCAAATAATCACTGTGTGCCAGTGAAATCTGTTCAGTGGTGTGCAGAGCAGAAAATGTAAATCTGTCATTAACTAGATTTAGACTGAGTCAGGACTGTGTGACATCACTCGATGACTGAGAGATTGACCAAATACTACTATGAAATCATCCTGGATTCATAAACTAACGCCACCCATGTCTCTGTTTTGGTATAGAAACCTCAGGCTGGATTTCTCCAGAATAAACAAGAAGTCAGCACTGGCTCAAGCGGTAGTCTTCCCAGAGTAGTGGTTTTTGAGATAAGCTGGCTGTACTGAGACCAGCGATACAGTGAATCCTTCTGTGTTTGGCAAAGAGCAGATGGAGCTCCTGCTGATCTGTGTGCATCCACACGCACACGTACATGCATACATCTGGGATGACCTAAGGGGTTCTAAATCATATGGCTCACAGAATATACTGGGAGAGTAAAGCTCACATTGCATCACAGACCAAATTCCTGAAACACAGAAAGAAAAAACAGCAGAACACAAGAAAGAAAGAAATGAAGAAATTGAGGGAGTGAAGAAAAAGAAAAGAAAGGAATAAATGACAAATGGGGAAAAGAAAGAGAGAGGATGCTACCTCATGAGCCTAGCAGGCATGCACTACATGTTAGCATTAGTAGGTCAGCCAGCACAGAAATAACTACGCTGTGCAGATGTGTGTGTAATAACCTCATACACCCCCTTCCAGCCAAGCGCTGTGGATTCTCCATTCTACGCACCAACTAATTAAAAAAGGCACCATACATCAACATTTAAACAGTAAATATGGTCACATGATCACCTTTTACCAGCTGTATACTCTGTTTACACATGAGTGAATTTCCCTCTAAATACTTCTCATTCTTTCTTCTAAAAGGCTGCGCGAGGACACCAGACTCCTGCTGAAACCTTGCAGCAGTAGCAAATATAAACATGGGGAAGAAATGAATTATAGGACAGTTATCTACTGAATATTTCAAAATAAATAATGCCAAGAGACATGTCAGCTGACTGTGTATTTAAATAGCAAACAAGGATGTTTTAAGTCACTGCAGAGAAACAATCTGAGAACCCATCGTGTCACTGAATTTATTATACACATAGTGCCACTATGTGGCAAAGCACAGGCACTGCAGTACTTGGATAATGTTCCTAGATTTATATGTAGTTAAAGAAAAAAATCTGCCTACATGTGTTCATGCAAAAGTGGGGAAAAAAACAAGCTAAGATCTGACATGAATTTTTCTTCTTTCGGCTGGTCCCTTTAGGGGTTGCCACAGTGGATCATCTGCCTCTATCCTACCAAATCTCTAGCATCCTCTTCTATCACACCAACCCTCCTTCACTGAATCTTCTCAGAGGTCTTCCTCAGGCAGGCCTGGCAGCTCCATCTTCAACATCCTTTGTCCAGTGTATCCACTATCCTTCCTCTGCACGTGTCCAAACCATCTCAGCCTGAGCTGAGATGTACTCATTTCTAATCTTGTCCATGCTGGTCACTCAGTAAAAATCTCAACATCTTTACCTCTGCCACCTTAAACTCCACACCATGTCTTGTTGTCAATGCCACAATCTTCAAACATTCATTGACATACATACATAACCATACGTGGCAGGTCTCACTACCATTTTATAAATCTTCCCTTTCACTCTTGCTGCTATCCTTGTGCCATAAATCACCCCTGACACTTGTCCGTTGTTTTGGATGGTTGAACCCAGGTATTTAAACTCATCTACCTTCACTATCTCCAGTCTTTCTATGTTCACCTTTCCACCTCTCTCTTTCTCATTCACACACATCTTGCTTCTACTGACTTTTATTTCCCCTTCTCTCCAGAGCATCAGTCAGCCTGGCCATCTCCATTAGAGATAAGAAGGGACTCGGAGCTGATCCCCATTGTAATCCCACCCCCATTTTGAATCCATCTGTCACTCATACTGCACACCTCACCACTGTCTTGCTGTCCTCATACATGTCCTGCACCATATTTCTCTGCCACTCAATAGTTACTACAGCTCTGCACATCACCCTTGGTTTTGAAATTCTATACTAGTACACTCATGCATCTTATCACTGTCCAAGATTGTGTTAAACAATTTGGTTAAAAGGTCTACTGTCCTCTCTCCTAGACATCAACCTCCACAGGAATGTCATCTGGAAAAACTGCCTTTCCACTCTTCATCCTCTTCATAGCAGCCATCACTTCCTCGTGATTCAACTTTAAAGGCCCCTTCAGCTTGTTAAGTTGTAATTAAAAAAACAATTAAAATTTTAACCAATATATATTAGAAATTGCTAATTGGCTGAAGAATCTAACAAAGAGAAACAATTATGTGCATAACCATGCTATACATATGAACAATAACAGTACATCGAAAGGATTGCGTTGACCTAGATGTTACTTGCTTATTTTATTAAGTGTAACTGGAGTAGGGTTATACCACTAATGCAAAAATTATGAATTTAAACTCCCCAAAGTTTGTGTCTTTAAGATAACAATGTTCACTTGTAATTCTTGAATGTAATTTATACTGTACCTTTTGCATTTACCACACTTACAGTAACATTAACTAGGGAGAAACATTTTAAAAAATCTTTTTCACTCAATAGATACATGAAGGGCGGCCACAACCAAGCTTGCAGTCAAGTAACTAACTGAAATATCTATTTCCTGCCTTGTTTTCTACATGTATGTGGGTGTTGCTAACTTTATACGATGTGTGTATGTGTGAATAATTGTGTATACATGGCCTCATAGAGCTTAGTCATTTGCTTGATGACCATTGAAACATCTGAAGGAATATCTCATAAATTTTAGTACATCTGACACAGATGTTCGCTTGGAGTCATGGATGGGGTAGTTTAGTTATGAAGTAGTGGGTAGTTATGATGAAATGTCACACAAATGTCTAATAGGGGCTTGATGCCAAAGACTGAGATCACGGTGACATTAAAGTGCTTTTCCAAAACACGTTTCTGATTAGTATTAAACACAGTAATTCAGACAGAGAAAGGAAGACTGTGATCATATTTCAGTATCTGACACAAGCCCTACTCCATCAGTGGGAGCTTCACACCCACGTATAGCTTTGGTTTCAGAAGTCTTGGCTGGATTGACAAACATTTACGGATAGCTAGCACTGGACCACTTCCAGTGACAACTCTACTGTCTCCCTTTACTAAAACATTGGAATGCTATTCCTTGTGGCCAATACTGAGGAGTATAAGTATATATAGTGTTCCTAAGTACTTTAGAAGAGTTTAGTTTAGTGGTTAATCTTCAGGATTTAACATTAGCATGCAGCTATCACTAATGTTAAAGCTGTAACCTCTGGTCCTGTACTAATTCTTCTTAATTACTGAGCTCCTCTTGGTTTTCAGCCAGCCCTTGTGCCTCTTAGCACCTCTGGTACTGTTCTCCAGAACTAATTCCAAGAGCATTATTTAACCCTTAAATCATATGTGTCAACCTATACTTCATCTGATATGTTTAAAATAAATAGATAATAAATAAAATATGTAATTAACTTGTTTTTCTGAAATGCAATTACACAAGGAGCACGGGGCATTTAATTAAATACATATACAAGATTCTTATCTTGTATCTAAACTTTGCATGCAATAACACACTAAACACGCAATGTTTAGCGATAAGGTAATGGGCAGCTGGTTGTTAATAAAGTAGAATACATCTTATTTGATTCGGCTAATCAACTACAGTAGAGATCTGTTTATTCTATGTGAAGTGCCAAAAGATAAAGTGTAATTAAAATAAAAGAATATACATTACATTGATTGAAACCGCAGCGTGGCAGTGGTCCATTTTCACATTTAGCCCTTGTGCTGGCCCAGTAGGTGTCAGCTGTCCTACAGGCAGGGCCGTCCAGAGGCTTAATCCAATTCTTTACAAGTGTGCACCACACAAAGCCAAGAAAACATTTTATGTTTCCACAAGTTTTTCATGAAGTGAAGCAAAGTGTACTGCCACTCCTACATCACTGTCTTAGTTCTGCTACAGATGCATGTCACTGGACTCAGTTGTCCTACAGCTGCTTAGGAAGCTCTCTCTCTCTCTTCTCTCCACACGTGGCTTCTCTGTTGATTACTCTGTCTGATGTTTGATCCACAGTTACATCACAATGCCAGCTGGACAGTTGTTCAGTTGGCTGGATCACAGGAATGATGGAGCATGGCGTTTTCTGGCAAAGGCAAGTATAATATCCCTCAAAAGCTAGGTATGCAATGGACTCGTGTTCATGCAGTCATGGACCGTCTTCTAGCCTCTCCAAGGTCTTTGTGTGTCTCTCCCTGACATTTTTTTCTCTCTATCCTCCTCTTTGTCCATCCTAAAATAGCTAAAAGTCTATTAGCAGCCTAAGGTAAGCCTCTTAGGAGAGACTCTTGCTCTCTTGGTGTACAGGAGGCACTCAGTCAGACCAAACAAGAATCACTCACTAATAAACCCAGGGTGGGATTGAAGACCGGATATATCCGAGAGGAAAAGAGGATTGGGCAAGAGTGAGGAAAGCATTACAGAGTTAAATACCCAGACTGCATGACTGACAATATTCTCTACAAGCAAGATATGGAAGTGTGCATATTTTCAGTAAATGCTTGAAGACTGAGTATCCTCTCACGTCACACACATATGAACTTCAGATAGGTTTAATATGAATATGACGTTTGTCCACTTTGCAGCTGTAACAGCTTTAACTCTTCTGAGAATGCTTTCCACAACTTTTAGGAGTTTGTTTATGGACAATTTTGACCTTTCTCCAGAAGCTCATCCAAAATGTCTTGGTATACTGAAGCATTAAAGGGGACATGCCATACAAAATCCACATTTTTAGCCCTTAAATAAATTTTGTTGTGTGTTTTGTTGTGTACTTTGAGTGTCTTAGAGTACAGAAAACGTAATTGTATTCTCTCCCTGTGCTGTGTAGATATCTCTTTATTCTTTTTGGGTTATAATTTTCAGTCTGTTCTGTTTTTTTCTCCTCCCTGTTACATTTTCTTGTTTATTGCATCACAGTATTTGCCGTGGAACTGCTAAACAAATGCATGGACTTCCGCCTAACCAATTTCGTGAATCCTCCATATATTTTTTTTCCTCGCAGCGATTTTGTAGTCCAGTCCAGTTCTGTTAAGACGAGTCTCAGAAAAGGTGTAAAAGAGGGGTCTGTGGAGACCCCTCTTTAACGAGGAATTCAGACCAAAGCATTGCAGTTGTGTGTGTGTGTGTGTGTGTGTATGTGTGTGTGTGTGTATGTGTGTGTGTGCGTGCGCGTGTGTGTGCGTGTGTGCGTGTGTGTGTGTGTGTGTGTGTGTGTGTGTGTGCGTGTGTGTGTGTGTGTGGGGGGTGTGTGTGTGTGTGTGTGTGTATTCTATGATCCATAGATGCTCATCAAACAGGAACTGAGAGGATGTACTGAAATGCTCTCCAACAATAATCTAGCTGTCTTGAGCTCAGGAAACACCCTCTGTTTCCATTATCTTAATGAGATAAGCAAGATTAAGCCGATAAATGTGAGACAGAATCCCTGCAGTCTGTTTGTATCTCTGCCAAATCACTGCAGACTTATTTGTATGTGAGAGCGCATGTCTACCAGCACTTTCTATTGTTCCCCAGATTCCATTGTAATAAATGATCTTTGACTCAGGCTGTATTTGGAAACTTGGCAGAACTGACAGTTCTGCTAAAGTTAATCATACACCTATGGGTTTGATTCTCTCTGTCCATTCTCCAAATTCCCTGTACTTACCTACATGACATAAGAACAAGCTCCTCAGAGTTAATTCAATAAATAAGCTCATGATCTGTCAGACACACAGTAATTCTAGCTAAGGTGGCAGGATGACCAAGTGGTCAGCATGTTTGCCCTTTACATAGACTGTGAGGTTGAATCTGCCAACTGCCAGTTTCAAAATATTAGCTGTAATTCTCATGCCTGAAGATGCCCATAATCAACACTAGTTTTCCCAAACCAACTGCATTCTTATCCAACTTGGAAGCCATCTTACAATTCCCAATATTTACAGATATGATCAAAATCGTTTCCACTTTTTTCAAGGTGTTTTTTTTTCAGTTGAAGAAGCTCTAGGACAAGCTGTGAGAGACTGTGAGATAGGAAATTTGATTCTAATCACTTTACTGCAAGTTTTAATCAGAGTTTTTACCTTGATCAGTTTTTGTGCTAACAACACAAAAATAAGATATGGGAGCGACAGCTGAACAGTTGGAGCAGTTCAGTAAGTTGAGGTTCTGAGTCCAAGAAAAGCAAGCAAAATAAACAGAAAGTGGAGGACATAATTACACGGCACTGGCAGGATCTCGCTCACGCATTTATTACTAAATAATTTTACTAATATATGCCCATACTACAGTAATTTTTGGCCTGTTTGTACTGCTGGCAAACTGATATACTTAATTTCACTGAAAAAAGTAAAAAAATAGGGGTGGCAGATATTTATATGCTAAAAATGGGTCATTAGCCCTTTGCTCGGTGGTTACTAGGCATGTATAATTCAACTTTTCTGAATATAAATGAGATGTTACTCATTACTAAAAATAATATGTTTTTATTAAGGCGTGATATGTGCAGAAATGCTCACACATTTTTTAGCCTGTGGCTAGATGGTTGCTCAGTAACATGATAATGTCCCAATTTCTGATACAGAACCTTCAGGGAACTAAGGTGTATCTGTATGCCAAGTTTGGTCGCTAAACGTCTGACGGCCTAGGAAGGGTTTGCTGACAAAGTAACAGACAGACAGACACACGGAGTGTGTTATATTAACATTAGTCCCTTTGTTGTGTCTCAAATGCACTTATACTTGCCTATTTGAGTGCATAAAGACAAGTACCACAGTACCCTTGTGGAGTACTCATAAAGGTCAAAAACTGAGTTTGGATTGCTCAACTGTCAGCGACGACTCATCCAAGAGGTCACAAAAGACCCCACAACAACGTCCAAAGAACTGCAGGCCTCACTTGCCTCAGTTAAGGTCAGCGTTGATGGTGGAGGTCATGCCTCCACCATCAGAAAAAGACTGAGCAAAAATGGCCTGCATGGCAGAGTTCCAAGAAGAAAACCACTGCTGAGCAAAAAGAACATTAAAGCTCGTCTCAATTTTTCCAAAACGCATCTTGATGATCCCCAAGACTTTTGGGACAACATTCTGTGGACCGAGGAGACAAAAGTGGAACTCTTTGGAAGGTGTGTGTCCCATTACATCTGGCGTAAAAGGAACACTGCATTTCAGAAAAAGAACATCATAGCAACAGTAAAATATGGTGGTGGTAGTGTGATGGTCTGGGGCTGTTTTGCTGCGTCAGGACCTGGACGACTTGCTGTGATAAATGGAACTATGAATTCTGCTGTCTACCAAGAGATCCTGAAGGAGAATGTCAGACCATCTGTTTGTGT
>VUQK01018039.1:5220-17009 GCA_015106715.1 Bujurquina vittata | reverse complement strand
TATTCTCCTTCTTTTTTTTTTTTCCACAATATTTTTTTTTTGGTTAATAAACACAAATCCCCCCTCTTCCCTGCACGTTGAAAAATACACCCCCCCCCCCCCCCCCCCGTTGTTGGAAATAAACAGGGTCCCAGCAGAGACAGGGAGAGTGAGGAAAAATGGTCTCAAATGAGGTCCAGGTGTGCAGATAATCAATTTCATGGGGGCTGGTTTTGCAAGGCTGCATGCTGAAGGAGACTGTCATAATTGGGCCACCATTTCAGACAGGTAATGGCTTTACAGCATTTTATTCTGGGCATACACACAGAGTCACACACATTCCTGCGTAGAGCCATAGAAATCACAGGCTGCTGAACACAATTGAGACAGATTGGATTGTGGCATTTCCTAGTTACCCTCATGTTTCAAGGACTATTGCTGGTTTGTTCATTCATCATGAAGCACAGGCTGTTTTGGTGGAGCTTTTCCCGGGCTGTGGTCAGATTTATCACAGAGCGAAACTCCCGCTCAGCTTGTTAACATTAGCTAGATGAGCTGTCCGGCATTCTGGGTGCAGCAAAGTTAAAGAGCCTTTTATTAAGGCTAAACTGTAAATGGATTCACACGACTGAGGTGCTATACACGGGAGACCAGTTAACTCATGGATCATCCTGGTTGGCTGCTCTTACTTTTCACTTTTTCCCTCTGTGCTGTAGCAGACGACACAGGTGTTGCTGCAGTGGCAAATGTGCTGTGCTGCCATCTTGGTCCAAAAAAATGAGTGAATGCAGCCAAGAAATGCCATTTACCTACACGATGAAGGATTTGGGCTCTTATGCTGTGCAGTGCAGTTTGTTGTCTCCAAAAGGGATGGGGACAACTGCACCCATTACAGCAGATATTTATCTGTGAAATATTTCTATGCTGATGGAAGTCTTTGGAATGGCAAGCCCACTCACTGAATGGTTAGATTATGAAAGTGATGTGAATCATATGCTATCAGACGTGAACCCAGGTGACGTTAGTTCGTGCTTTCCAGCACTGTCATTCAAACACCAAGTGAAGGAAAATGTTCCGTAAGAATTGTCTTCCGTCCATCCAGCAGCGTTCCAGAGACTTGGAGAATTGATACAAAGATGCTTTGAAGCTATTCTGAAAGCATGTAAGAGGCCAGCACTTCATGAAGGTTTCTCCTTGTGTTGTCGTGTTTGATGGGCATTGCTGGAATATTTTTTTTCTGCATTTTTACTAATTTTCAATCGTGTTTATATTTTTATTTTGTCAGTTTTACTAAGGTTAAGCTTTTACCTGGTTTTTAAGTAAAGCACATTGCTGCACATGTGTAATGAAATTTGCTGTATAAATTTCCATTTTGCATAAAAATCAAGGCATTCAGATTTCTGTTTAGAGCTGCTCTTGTTGAAAATCGTCGTTATAATGAATCGCCGCCTGCATTTCTATGCTCTAAAGAATACTAAATTTCATTATGAAACTTTATCTTAATTGGTCCCGATCTACCATTGCGGAGAAGAAGAAGCAGTAGAAGAAGAGAGCCAAGAGGAACTGACGTGCAGTGGCATTTCCACAGACATCCAATGACAAACACACACATTTGCACACACTGCACACAAAAGAACATGCATCTTATAGGCCTTTGCATTTGTTCCCCTGCCTTAATGGATCCAATTATTCTTTCAAAGACTGCCAACACTGTACCTTATGGTGAACCAATTGTGATGGTAATTCAGTTATTTTTAATGGACGCACTCCCAATAATGAACCTGTAGGGGAAAGATTTTCCAGACAAATTGCAGCCCACGTGGTAAAAGTCGATTATGCTAATGTGAGGTGCAGAGAGGTTGTCATGTCTCGTGAGGTGGGTGGGTGTCGTGTATTCCCCTCCATAATGAAGGAACCTTTCCTAAAATGCTCCCACTTTTGTCCCTTAATGGAAAGGGAGGGGTCTGCTAGCAACACTGACGTAAGACAGGGTGTGTTAAAATGGCATTAAAATTGACACATTTATGTGTATGTCCCCTGCTGAGGTACAGTATGGCATTTTTCACCGCTCTGCATCATTTATTAGTCATGGTTTGGAACCTGGATATATGGATTTCTCTCAGGGAGCCACCACAGATGGCTCTGAGAATGAGTTTTAACGTAAACTAGCCAATATTAGTCTGTTCTCTCTGATCCAGTATCATCTTTCTGTGATGTCCAACAGGCTTGAGTTCTTGGCTTTCCTCCTGATCAGCCATTGAGCTACCTCGCCTCCTCTCAAAAGTTCCCGATCTCTGACACTCAGCAGACAGGAGCCTGGGATGGGGACCACCGGACACAGAGGAGGTCACTGTATCCTATTTCACCAGAGAGGATGAATAGATCTGGGGCAACCAAACACACATTGCCCCCAGACTGCCTAGGGCACTATGGTCCGGAGAAAAGAGGGAGGACAAATACAAAAGAATGACTGAAGTGCATTCCTGAAAGGAGGAGAGATGGGATTGAATGACAGGGGAGGACAGGGGGCCACTGGTGACACTGGCAGCCAGTAGGATCGAGTTTTCCCCCCCTGAAAAGCAGGCTCAGAAAAACAATGACTTTGGCATTTGTCTGGAAGGGAGAAAAAGAAACTAGGATCTTGTGCTGTGGAGAGCTGAGGGCTCACTGGAATGCCTTTAATGCAACCCTCCCGGGGCTCTCATCGGATACTCCACGGCTCTCCTTATAGAATGTAACATGAATCAGTCTCTATTACTGCAATACTTAAAGTACACTCACCGACTCCGAGGTTCTCTCTTGTAGTTGAAAACACTGTGAATAGGAAGTTTACGGTGAATAACAGTGAGGTTTTTGTGCCAGGATGAACTGCCCTCTGGCCCTATCCTACATTAGATAAGGATCAGCATTCCTCCACTTTACAGATGTAGGTCATGTAGCCACAGCAGCGCAAGCCGCATTTGAGGCTTGCTTCATTTGTTTTATTACTCATCACTGTGTACTGTGGATTTTCTGCCCTTGCACCTCCATAGATGAAACTGAATACATTATACTCCTCTTTGTTGATTCATTTTGACTTCCTCTTTATGGCTCAGATAAAACCGCATCAACGTCTTTGTCTGGGAAATGTGCGCATAATTCACTAAAACAATAGAGCAATTGAATCTGTGCTTTCTTTTAGAAGTGGTGGTGGGGGTGGGGGGTCGTTACGTTTTAGTTAATGTTCCTCAAGGTTTGAAGGAGCACGACTGAGAGTGCCACAGCATGCATGCAAGATTTTGCCATACGTGCAAAACACTTGTTGCACACGAGGAACTGTTACAGGTACCAACTTTCCTTAAGTTTAACCATACTTTCAAAGTCCTCTGTTTTTAATAAATCAGTTTCAGATCTCTACTAGATTTGTCGCAACACTAGAAGTTCAAGTGCAGGATACTCAGGAAAATATTCAATTCCGTTTTGAATACCGTGGAGGCAAAAAACAACAAAAATTTAGGAAGTCTTTTTTTAATATAAAGAACAATACAAACAATTGCGACATACATAACTATTATCCTATTCAATGAACACCGTGTATTATAACATTATAGATGATACAGAAATGATGCCATTGGCTGCCTGCTCCCATATTAACGTCACCATTTTATTATTAGCCATATCCACTAGACGCTAGCTTAATGATAACTTAACAGACAGCTAGTGTGGCTATCGCATAAACTGCTTCACAGTGGCTGCCACAGCGGGCGCATATGCAATTGAATAATTAGCTTTTATGTTGCCACAGCAGTAAAACATGAGCGTAGGAGAAGCAGAAAAGTTCACCTACTGCTGATAAAGATTAGTGAACACATCAAATTGAAATCCCAAAAGTGGGTGAGTGAACAACAATAGACACACACACACACTAAAGAAATGTTACAGCATGACGCCTGAAAGAAATCAAGAAAATGGCTCATGGAGCATACAGAGCAAGTCAATAGAGCCCAGCAGCTCAGCCAGGGGCCACCACACCCTGCAGACACACTATCACACTTCCACTTCTCATTACTGCTTCTTTGTTGATGGTAGTCTGTGAATTGGACCAGATTGTATTTCCCAATGTCCATACTGCTGTGGGACAGGAAGAGGCTAAACAGAGCCAATTAGCTTTGATTCCGGGTCAATTAGCTGCTTTTTTCCTTCTACGTAAGAGTGTATATTATCCTTGGGGAAAGGAAATCATGGGATAGCTGTAAGGACTCAGCAGAAATCTGCAGAGCGGTCAAACACAAACACACTCGGAGTAAATAAACACAGCAACAGAGATGTAGAACAAAGGCAGGTTGAATTTAGTATTTTCACGAAAGAGTGAAGCTCATTCCTGAGATGGGATGGCAAATGTAACTGAAATGTAGTTTTAAGATTGCTTCTTGCTACTGAGATATTTTTGGCACATTGTGATGTGCACTAAGACATGGCTGACATGGGAGGAGGGAACGGTCGGGCTTTGCTGAAAAGGAAATTGAAAAGAAACTGAATACCAGGAGTCAGATTTCATGAAATAATAGCTGTGACAGAAATGGGAAAAGGCAAGGCAGCGCAGAAACCAAGAATGATTTTCTTCTTGGCTCAGAGATAAAGAAAAAGACGGAGACAAATATATCAGGGCCATAATAAATGTACCATTGTGTAGGCAGTTTAACTCGCATACAGTGCAGTTGGAAGCAAATATCGCTTCTGTGAAACTATTATTGTGAGCTGAGGTCGGCCTTTCAGAGTTGAAATCTGACTTGGATTTCTTTGGCTCCAGTGCAGCACACTGCTCGACTCTCTCTCAGGTCACTTTCATGGATCTTCCAGAGGGATTTTTCTATGTGTGTGTGTGTGTGTGTTTCAAGTGAGAGATCAAACAAAGCGATGCATATTGGATCAGGTCCATGTGCACGTGGCCTTTCGTAGCGACCTGCCAAGGATTCTGTGCCAAAGGGAGGAACTAACTACAAGCCAGCGCTGCGATCTTATGCCGGGCCTTTAGGCCACGGGTCAAAGGCCTGCTGGCTACAGCTGTCAGTTCTGTTCGGCTTCTTACGGCGAACACACACATGGACAGTGCACAAGCACAAGTGGTCAAGCTCATATTGTAGGATACACAAACACATCAGCACAGAGAGTGCTCTCTTGCATGCTTGTGCATGGACTGGAGTGGGGAGTTCTCCATTTTGACTTTAATTGTGTTTTTCTGTGCATTAGCCCAGGGCTCATTATGGTCTCATACGGGGCGTGGGTGGATGAGGATTAATGCATGAAGCAGTGACAGAGGGCTTTTAGTGGACAGACGAGAAGGTGGAGAGCCTCTTCAGCCCGGGCGGTGCTCTTCTATCTCACGTGGAGTGGTCATGGATTGCTCTTACTACACCATTCAAGTTGATCACTGCCAGTCCTTACTCCAGCCATTCTAAACAATGGCTTTTGTTAGTGGTGGTAACTCTTTCAAGCACATAATTTGGAGTACATTAGTGGTGCACACAGCTGCATTTTAACAGCGGTGTTAAGCTTATGCGTGTGGTATATGCAATGCAGTATGCGTACGATTGCATGTGCATGTGACAGCTTTAATGAAACAAAGCAAGAATCGGACTATGTGGCCAGCCGGTAAATGGATATCATGCCTCATCTGTTCCTAGAAGTTTCTTTCTCATTACTGGAGGTATTACAGAAAAGTAATTTTGGATCAGGCAGTTACGATGTCATAGACAGCGCTCCGCAGTCCTCTTTAAAAAAAAAAAAAAATACATGAGATAAGTAAGTTAGTAAAACACAGGAGAAAAGTCAGGTCAGGCGCCTCTCGCAGAACTTTATCTTTGTATAATCTTCATTACTGTCCAACATACTCAACATCTGGCCCGGTAATCATTTATATTAAAGGAGGGAGCAATTAGTGAAAACCTGGAAACATAAACACGTATAATAAACATTTCCTTAGCAACCTCGACTCCAACCCAGAATTTCAGTGTAAAGTTCAACCTGGTGTTAGCATGCTTAAAAGATCTGAGTGGGGTCCAAATCTGGATTTGAAAAACCTTTTTTATATTTTGAATCAGCTTCTATTCCCACTCATTTTGTTCAAAGTTCCCAGCTCCAGCCACCGAGAACAAATGTGTTTTGTCTAAATGCATCTAAAACCTCCAACCTTGACCCCAAGCGCTCTCACCCTCAGACCTTTTTAAGGTAGTGTAGAGATTTAATGGTTTTAATTACTGATATCAGCAGCGCGCTTTGAAGCTGGACTATTACCAAGAACTGTGTGCTTCATCTTTTTAAGCAGAACTGTATGGATTGAAAAGCAGGATGCCAGACAAAGGGCACGAGCGAGATCATTACTCATCAGTGTGCAGAGACGCACTGTATGGCCTTATCTGTCACCACCAAGGGAAGATGTGCTTCTGACTGCTTCATTCCCCAGAGATTCCTACAGTATCATGCTTAAGCAAGCACAGGAAACCGCTGTGATGTACAGGGAGAGGGTTACTTTTAAGGCCTTAGTAGTTAAGGAGGTATGGTAAAATGGATGGTGACAGATAGAGGGTCAGACAGTGGGATTGTAAGGACAACAGTGGCTGGGTTTATAGCCACATGATGACAGAGCTGACACGGGAACATCGTCTGGCGTGCTTGAGATGTCTCTGTTTACTAGTCGGGGTTTCCACTCACTTAACTTTGTTGTAGTTCTGTCAAAGGCTGAGGTGTCCACTTTAACACCAGTCATTCGCAGTGCTGCGCTCTCTTGTTTTCCAGACTCTGCTCCATTTTTCTTCTGTCATCTTCGCTCTACAGTTACGCTAGTCATTTCGCCATACGCGGAACGAGAGCGGCGAACAAATGAGGCAAAAACTGACACATATACAAAAGTTAAAAAGAGCAGCAGAGATGAAAAGCAGAGAGAAGTATGCAACAGGGATGGAAGCCTGTAGATGGGGAGGAAAAATATTGCTAGTAGTTGCCTCTGAATAATTCATAGGTTCTTCATGATTGAAAAACTGACTGCTTTTTATGATGTCATATTTCACAGCTAGTTTATGCTCAGGATGCAAGTAAAAGCCGAAAGATTGAAGGCAGAGACGGGAGATGTAGCTCTGGCGTGGAATGTGCTGTCTGTGTGGCGTTTTCCCTCCCCAACCCAAACATACCGTAGCTCTCGGTTCATTTCCCATTAATTAGTCTCTACCCCACATGTGTATTTACACTGTCTCTGTTTTGATACCTGAACCTATGCAAATGAACTATGCAGTGAAAATCTGTCAGAGCTGACCTTGGTGGATGTGTTCACACATTCTTGCCTTTTTGGCTTTTGGTGTATGTCTCATGTGAACACCTTCTCTGATGTGGAGACCAAACACTTTAAGGTCCTTAAAAGCTCTGTTTAACTCATCTCAAAGCCGTTTCTCATGACAAAGGGTGCATACTGAAACCGCTGAAACGCTATGATAAAAGAAGGCCTTGGGTATTGAACTCGGATCCATCGCCACTTCAAAGACCTTCAGAATCTATAGGAGCGTTTACTATTGTGTGTTGTGCAGGTGTGCTGCCTCCCACAGGCTCTGGAGGTCTTGGAAACCCACAGAGCTCTATAGAGATGCTATCTCTCTGAGATACAGACAACATGGTGGGGACTCAAACAATGGAAGGCATGTGGTCCCCGGTACTGCAGGAGGGCTGTGTGTTTGCAATCAGCACTAAAAATTGCAGGCAGACCCAGTTGTTTGCAAGGGAATGTAATTTTTTGTTTTTAGCTGAGTTAAAATATGTGCAGTGTTTAGCTAAATTTTTCTCCCAACATAATGTGACCCAGGTTTGCTTGTTTCAGTCCACATTTCACAAAGATGCAAATTACAGGGAAGGAAAGAGTCCCAATTTTCTCTTGCAGCTCTGGCCGTGTTGTGTCAGGATCAAACTGCACAATATTTTGTACTGTTAAATGCCAGATGTGTAACTTTTTATCATCATTCTCAACATGTTTTGTGTAGCTGAGCTGAAACTCGGTGCTGGGGGACCGTCTTTTGAGTCAGCACGCTTGAAAGGCTGATCCTATTGGCCAGTGTCGTAAATCGTGCTATGGTAACCTTTTTGTTGGGACAGATGCGATGTCGCTCAGATGCTGCTTGTTGTAGCAACACAACACACATTCAAGATAAAATAAGTAACTGTCAGCGTGTCAGGCTGATGCTGTCCAGCTCCAGTGCTGCCTTTTCCATATATGCTGCAGCCGATGTTGAAGCAAAATAGTGGAGGAGCATTTTATTGATGTCACCCATATGGCTTCTGCTTCCAGGCAGGTCTAACCC
The DNA here is from genome assembly GCA_015106715.1 of Bujurquina vittata. Classification (NCBI taxonomy): domain Eukaryota; kingdom Metazoa; phylum Chordata; class Actinopteri; order Cichliformes; family Cichlidae; genus Bujurquina; species Bujurquina vittata. The sequence goes on along the minus strand of VUQK01018039.1, from coordinate 8,709 downwards.
ACATAATATGAACTCTCCTGAATTATTTTGCTTTTCCTCCACAACAAACTGAACGCCCTCATCTGCTGCTCCAGAGGGCAACAAGCCCCATCACATCCTGGCCCCGATTTTCTTTTTCTCCTTTGTTGAGCACAATGTAACTTTCTAGCGGCGCGGTCTCTCATCACAGGTTTGTTGGCATATTTGTGCCTGGCAGAAACTAAACATGGATTTTTTTGATGGTTAACTCTGAGGGGGGGCGGTGGCAGTATTTTGTGATAAACTGTCTCCACATATGAGCCATGTTAGATGTTAGGCCTTATCTCGAGAGTGCCGGGAAGAACGGAGCGAGAGTTTATCTGCTCGCTGAGTCTTTACCTCTGCAGAGGAGGATGTTCAGGGAGCGGGTGATGTGATTGTGGGGGGTTTCTTGTCTTGCTTTCAGACGCTCTGTTTTGCCAGGGGACAGTTTCAGAGAGTGTTTCATGTTTGCTTTTACACTTGCTTGTTTTACACCCCGGCTCCACTGCTCTATTAGTACATTGGAGCAGTTCGGTCAGCTAGCACTAATGAGATGCATCACTGACCACACAACCTGGCAGCTCTTAACAAAGTGCTGTGTGTGCGTGTGTGTGTGTGTGTGTGTGTGTGTGCACATGGCAGCTTACCTCAAACACACACACACACACTTCATCTTACAGCCAGCGTTACAAAGTGTGCCACCATACCGAATCTCTTATAGGATTCTATTTCAGCTATCGAGTTTTATTCCTCAGGTTTAGATGCTGTTTACGTGAACTCTTACTTTACCAGTTTTTGCCTCTTTCACAGATTAATATTTGCAGAACACCCCAGTTGGTGCTTTAGCTGTCCAGCTCATGCTTCTTTGCATCGCCCTTTTGGCAGAAAATTCAAACATCTGCCACCCTGCCTTCCCTTCCCTTATCCTTCTTATCATCCAACCAGTTCTTTCTCCTTCATTTCTTAAATTTCCTCTCCTCCTGCTCATTGTCCCTCCTCTGCACCAGATGGGCTCCTCTCTTTTCTTTCAGGATAATTTGTCTATGATGCATGGGGGCTTTGGCTGACCACATGCCTTTGGATGTTGGGAATGGTATCCGTGTTGAGTGGGATTTTCTTTTTTTTCACGAAGAGGTGAACTAGAGGTTGCTGCTTCTGTTGTCTGTCAGCAAAATAATGCCGAAGATGAGGAAAGAGACGAAAGGCTCAGTGTTTCAAATTAAAAGAATAAGTAAAATACTCAATTAATAAAGACAGAACCTTAAAGATTGTACAGTTGATGGATTTATAGCATCCTTCTCAGGGCTTTTCTTCTTCCCAAAAGGATTAACTACCAGAGGAATTTTCTTTAGTGTGATTGGATGAATTTTTCATGTCTCATCACCAACTGTTGTGCAGAAAAAGCCTTCGGGGGACAGGACTGAAAAGATACGAGGCCAGTATTTAGTATTATCCTTTGCTGTCACCCGATGACGCCAGGATATGTCTGTCATCTCTGAACAGTTTTCCCTTTTAGATTTTCTATTTTGAGGATTTCCAAATATGTGTCATAACAGCTTCATCACGTTGTGTCACATCATGTAGCTGTCACAGCTTTACAGGACAATTGTAAACACGATTAACCGTCTATTAAAATCAGTTTTTGTTTTTTAATCAGATATGAATTTATTGGAGATTATAGTTAAGAAAAATGGCAGCACCGCCTGGGATAAAAAAGATGAAGATGACCAACTGTGAGTGAGTTGGAGCTCAGCCAAACTCCAGTTAAGAAATCAACGTCTCCACACACAATGTGTTTAGACAGAAAACACCTTGACACTCCTCTTTGTTCTTGTCTCAGGCTACCAGGCTTGAAAATTCAGTCTACGTAACAGGCATGCAGCACCACAGAGGTGGAAAAGATTTCACTCCCACCTCTATAAATCTACTGTAAGCCTAGTGCACCAACTCTGCTTATAGAGTTGGTGCATTAGACTTAAATTTCCACATCTGCAGGGCTTGGCTTTGTACCCTGAGGAGACTGATCGTAAATCAGCTCCCTGGGATGTTTCAAGAATGTTAACAGTAGCAAAATATCCCATAAAACTAAAGAGAAAGACTATGACAAAACATTTATTTTGTCTGCACGCTCCATTCAGTAAATGCTGGAATCTAAAAAAAATGCAGGACTTAACGTCAGTCTTGAAACCTTACACAGTGTCAATTTCACAGAGATCAGGGTCATTTCTGGCACGTTTACAAAACTTCCTCTTTGGCATCAGCAAAGCTCAATGTTGCATGTTGGACAAGTTGACAAGTGCAGTGAAAAGCTATTGCACCAAAGTGTCTGGCAGCGATCACACAGGAGTGCACACTTGGTAGGCAAGTGCTACAGATAAAATTTCAACGGTATATTTCTGTTTGGCACACCGTATCTGACAGCGTTCCCACATTCCATTCCTTTCGGCAACACTTCCCACTGTAACAGATCTCCTCTTAGATATGATGTGGACATCTTTTCATCTTCTCAGGGTCCATCTGGGAGAGTTTAGGGTCCATGTGGAAACCATTGAAATGGGGACGGCAACTGATCAGAGAAAGATGTGCCCCTCTGGAGCTGCAGCACATGTTTGGATACCAGTGCCCTCATTTGCTTTGTCTCACCCTCTTTAACATTCCTGTGCCCTATATCTCTGTCTTTGTCCCTCTTCCTTCCCCCTCTCTCCATCTCCCGGGTGCCTGGTAAAGTGATTGGAGAGGGAGTGGGATGGTGGAAATGAAAGTGGCCATGACGAAAGGCTGAGGGATCTGCTGTAACATTACATTGGACTCCCGAGTGTTTTTTTTTTTCTTTCACCATTTTCCTGTGGGCCTGGCTGTTTCCCTCCACGCAGCCGCTATCACATTACTCTTCCCCAGTCACCTCTGCAACAGCCACTGATGTAATTCCAGTTTACAGTTCCGACAGACCGAGACACACTGTTTTCTGCAACAATCGCTCACTCCTACTGTTTCTTAAACCTCCAACAAATTAGACTTTCATTGGCAACTCGGGGTATTAGGCTAAGATTTCCATTGCATCAATTTAAGATGAAAGCCTGAATTCCAACTTTTCCGCTTTGAATTAGCGTGTTTGACATACGCTACAAAGGCATCCGTGCACCGTGTGTACACTGGATCTCATTAAGCATGCATTAATAAGGCGTAGTCCAAACAGACTGGCAGCATAGCGAGTCGAGTGAACTGAAACCCAAGCAAACACACCTACCTGCACATGAGTGCTCATAAACATACTGGATGCTTCAGTGCATTAGGCAATGCGAGGTTGAGCTAACCTATGGTGAGCAGAAGCCGTTTAATGTTTGTGATTTCCATTAACGCTCACATGAGGCATAGCCAGAAACTCCGTCATTGTAAACGTCTCATCTCTCTTTCAACATCAGGATCTAATTCACCTCTCGCCCCCAGATGCCCCCCCCCCTCACCCGCCGTAAGTTCCTGCGGCGCTCC
>VUQK01018038.1:0-12477 GCA_015106715.1 Bujurquina vittata | reverse complement strand
AGGTGTGTTCTGCTCTACGCAGCAGTCAACAAGATATGGTATTTTAGTTTGAAGACGGACATACCTGTTTGAGCTGTTTTCAGAAGAACTGAGTGAAGGCGACAACAAAGTAAGGAAATCTAATCAAACTTTAAGAATGGAGGAATGAAGGCTCTGGTTTCCCTTTTGAAGGAATCCTGATGGCTGACAGAGCAGCCAGATTGCTCTGGTTCTTCAGCTTCTGTCAGTCATGTTTCTCAACATGGGAATTCACGTTTTCTTACTGCTTAGAAACACTAAAGAGAAGTCAGCTCTGAAATAAGCTGTAAAACTGAGAATGTACTACGGCTTTCATTTTACACAACCCTACATTACAGATGATATCAATTTCTTCATAATACCGTCTGACATCGTCACAAGGTCGCAGAGGTCAGGAACTTGTAGTTTGACCACATTCATTTTATCTTCCTTTACAAGTAACATGTGAATGCAAGAGAAAAGCCTGATTAAGACAGAAATTTGTTACAGTGCTTTCTAACAGCCAGCGCACAAACACTGTAAAAAGGAATTTGTTGACTCAACTTGACTTAGTCAAGTAATCGTGTTGCATCTTAGAATTTGGCCTAGAGGGAATATATGAAGTAAAAAGAGAACTGGACTCAAAGCAGATCCCTGAGGTACCCCACAAGGCAAAACTGTTATTACAGTGATTCCTAAGAACAGTAAAAGATAAATATGACATGAACCATTCTAAAACAACACCAGTAATCCTGAACAGATCCCTAAGCCTGTTTATCGTGATCAACGGTATCAAAAGCAGAGGTGAGCTCTAATAAAACCAGAACTGATGGTAGACAAAATGTCACTAAATACTTTAAGTAACGCCATTTCCTAAAGTTGCTGGTGCTGAGTGGAGCTGATTTCGGTTTGTCTTGGACAGCAGGTTCCTGAAACTTTTCATATTCCTCATACGTGTTGATGATGGAACAGGTTAGTTTTTGAGCTATCTGCGAACTGCCGTCTTTTGATCAATGTCAGTCTTTTCAAATCCAAACCACCTCCTCGCCTTAAATCTGAGGGGACTATAAAATCCTGTGTGTGTGGATGTGTGGCCTCGGGTCTCCTGAGCTCCTGGTGGGCCGTGGATGGCCCGGGTCCCCTGGGTCTTTCCCTGTTTGGGGGGGTTGCAGCTTCTTGGCCTCATTATTCAGTACGTTCCATGACAGAGGCACACACACACACACACACACATTACTACAAACCAAGTGAATATGTGTCTGGTTGTTTTCTACCTCTCCTGTTATTCTTTCTGTTTTCTACACTTTTTTCTTTCTCTTTTCTTCCTTTCGCTCTGTCTTCTTATACCCCTTCCTTCCTTCCTTCCCTCCTTCCCTCCTTCGTTCCCTCCTTCCTTCCCTCCTTCCTTCCTGTCAGACCTGGCATGAATAAATAAAATAAAACTCAACTACAAACATTAACAGGAATAGCTTGTAGAAAACCTATAGGGCTGTTCTTGTAAAAGCTGTTTGGTAGAACAGTGCATTCGGATCATCACACTGACTGCAATAACTGCCAGACATGACAGGCTTAAAAACAAAAATCTAAGGCGGTAGATGTCTGAATTTCTTCCCCTGGTGCAGTGGGTTCACTCTTTTCAAGCTTTAGGTGTGTTTTTGAGGCAGTGCACAGTGTGGGCACTCTCAGTGTGCACGTGCAGCAGCCTGTACTATAGCGGTGAACATGTGTTTTTTCCCAGTCATCAGCATACTCGATAACATCAGCTCGCACATCGTTAACACAGCCATTACGATATTATCATAGAGCATATATATCGCACAGCCCTACTCCAGGATGCTTTTATCCAGACAATAGGAAGTTAAGCCTTGGCAACATCTAGAGACACTGCCACTGCCAGGCGGGTAGGAGTGTGACGAAGCATCATTGAACAGTAGGCACATTTGGACTGGAGCTTTTCTAAAACCTGCAGTCTTTCACTCCCTTTAGCTTTACGACAAGTAGCTTATGGTTGCCTCCCTGCATGACATATGAAGACAAAATGGAGAAATTGTGACTGTTATTGTGCGCCTGTTTCTCTGCACATTTGTTTCCAATGACGTGTTTAAAGCAAGAGCAGCGCAGGAACTGGATCGATTACAGTTTTCTCCATTTGATGATTGAATGAGAAGGCCTGTCAAAACTCTGCTTGGCCTAGTTGTCCAGCTACCTGTACTCATTAAAACATTATAACTTGCTTCCTGTTTATTTCACTGGGTCATTGCATCATCTTTCACCTGCATTTCTTTGCAGGACTTCACCATGACCTTGTATCTGAGACACTACTGGAAGGATGAGCGTCTGTCCTTCACCAGCAGCACCAACAAGAGCATGACATTTGATGGCCGTCTGGTGAAGAAGATCTGGGTCCCTGATGTCTTCTTTGTCCACTCTAAGCGATCCTTCATCCATGATACCACCACCGACAACATCATGCTCCGGGTTTTTCCTGATGGACATGTGCTCTACAGCTTGAGGTCTGTAGCATTTCTGTTAGTCAGCCTCCAATTATATTATTAAAATAAAGCCTTTTCACACTTGTTGAAATGCTTGCTTACAGTCAAACAGCAATAATCTCCTTGGAGGAGGAATAAGGCCTCAGTTTAATCAAAAATCTCAGACATGCAAATACTACAAAAGAGAAATGCTGCCAAGGGCGACAGGGAATACTTCTTGGATGACTGGCCAGCGTTCACCCTCATTTCTTTACTGTCCTTTGCTTTTTAGCGGACCTCTTTGCTTTCAGATGTTAAGACTTCAGCTGCTAATGTAGCTCCCAAAAGCTACAAGCACAAGAAAATCATTAAGTTGGATTTGAATCCATCTTTGCCGGGTCTCTGTGTGCAGTTTGCATGTCCTCCCCGTGCCTGCGTGGGTTTCCTCCCACAGTCCAGAGGTTAATTGGTCACTCTAAATTGTCTGATTGTTGGGCCTGCGACAGGCTGGCGACCTGTCCAGGTGTACCTGCCTCTGTGACAGCTGGGATAGGCTCCAGCCCCCCGTGACCCTGAACAGGATAAGTGGAAGAGGATGGATGCATGGATTGACATTTTCAGACCATATCTGATTCCACATTACTTAGTTTTAAAGTTACGGAGAATCTTTTGGTTTCTGCTGAATTCTGTACGATATTAAGTAGTCTCAGTTACATTTTATCATTTACCTGGTAAAGCAGCTCAAGGCTGAAATAGACTCACAGCAAGATGATGGCAGTCTGGATGTTGGTGGTTGAAGAATCCATAAGCTCCACATCTTCTTCATGTAAGCCCTTTCACTGGGATTACATGCAGCATTCCAACAGTTCTCCAGCTCCATTCTCACGTCCGTTTATGCCGTATCCTTATCATCAGTATGTCCCGGTTCCTCAGCACCTGATGTTGTTAATCCTGGCAACATCCGAGCCAGCATGGCTTCAATCATATATCTCAGTCATATTCTGAGGTAGGCATGGGTAGCATAAGGGGGTCTAGCCCGGGGACCCTTCCTGGATACATGCCCTGGCAGGGATTCAAACCCCCGACTCATTGTTCCAGTGATGGTATTGTTACCATATATATATATATATATATATATGCAGTATATTTAAGAGCTCACCCCATCATTATAACGAATGAGGGGTGGCGCTGGGTTTGCTGCAATGCAGTGATGCTGGAAAAACTTAAAAGTGCTCGGTTCTTACTTCGATGTTATTTTGACACATTTAACTGCTGGAAAAACCTGGCTTGTTTCTTTGATGTTATTTTGATGCACAGCAGCCACACAAGCTTTGCTACACACCAAGCAACACACACCCAGTGGCCACGATGCTCCCCCTATTGCGGCCACCTCCCGAAGCAGGACTGTACAGCCCCACTAAAAGAGTAATGACCCCAAGAAGGCCTTCTTCAGACTCTATAGATGGATCTTTGTGATGCTTTGAATGAATCAGCATACAGCAAGTTCTGCTTAGAGAAGGAGTGTTCCAGAAGAAACTATACACAAGCAATGGGGGGGTTTATTGAAGGCCATTAGATTAATATTATTAATATTATTGGGGGTTTTCAGGGGCTCGTCTTAATTCATCCTGGTTTCAGCAATATTTGCTTCATAAACATTTTTGTATTTATTTCTTGATACATCAGTTCAAAGGAATCACCAGAGTCATCACTGTGGACAGATTCTGCTCATTGATTTGCTCTTCTCATATTCAAGTTTGATCACTTTCTGATTCTTTGACTTTTCGTGGTGCAGACAGAGTGTGGAAAACTGAGGCAATGTTTAAAGTCGCGTTTGCAGTTTCAACATCTCCAGATTCGTGACATAGAAACTCACCATTTATTTGCAGACATTTCCCGAGTCACAGTTGAGTGCAGCAGCTGACTTTAATGAGCACCGAACCCCAGTACAGAGCAGCCACGCTCAGTCACGTCAGGAAGGTTTGCAGTCGGGAGCTTAACTGAGATTCTGATGAAAATGTGTTTTTCAGGATTTTAGGACAAAAGAAAAGAAAAGTGTAGATAGATTTGGTTTTTTTGGTTGTCTACACATGAAAGTCTTTCTCACATTCTCCTTCAGATATTTTAAGGACCGCAGATTGGAGAGCAGAGGCTCATGGGAAAACATGTGAGAAAGAAAAGGATTTTAGAAGAGACAACAGAAAATCATCTAAATGTTCATTAAATATTGCTTGAACAAAAGAGTTTGATGGGGTAATTTTTTGTGGACGATCTGTTATTTCATTAACTCGTTAATGTGATTTCAGCCAGAGATGACTCGACCGTTCTGTTCAGGAAGAACAGCAGTTTAATTGGAACAGGTATATGTAAAGGAGGATGAAAAAAATCACTACTTACTGACACAAACAGATGGCACAAAGGGAACGATCCAAATGCCGTATTCATAAAGTGATTAGAAACACTCGTAGGAACAAAGATCGCTGTTCCAGTGCATGCTGGGAGACTTTCTGCTGGGTCTTTCCCGAGAGAAAACATGCACTAATGATGGAGCATTTTTATGCCCTTTTCAAGATTCTGGCAGCAGGAGATAATGATTGCAGAGATACGGAGCAGCAGTTAAAGGTCAGACTACAATCACACCCACAGCCTTTGCATTTTTCACACTCGTCATTTCTGACAGAAGAAAGTGGCAAGAAAACTAAAAACAGGATCGTTGGTCCCTCAAACATCACATTATTAATGATCCAAGCGCAGTACAATTATTTTTAGATATAAAAAAATTAAATTAGAGTGTGACTCAATAAAGAGGAAAAAATCCAACAGAATCAACTGCGAAAGAAAAACAGAAGTTAGCAGAGAAACACGAGGAAACCACGAGTAGGACGATAGAAGACAGCATGTACACGAAGGAGGCCCAGCTGAGTATGAGACACAAGTGGAGAGCTGGGAGAGGGCAGACAGTTAAAAAACCAAAAACACCTGACTCTACAATTCATCACCAAAGTGAGGCAATAAAAGGTTGGAAAAGGTGCGTGGTCGGATGAGTCGGGATTTCTGTTGTGACATTTGGAAGCTGCATGGATCCATGCTGCTTCATATTCAACAGTTCAGGCTGCGGGATCTTTTCTCTTACCATCAGTTGAGCATTTCAATGCCCGAGTACTGTTGCTGACCATGTCCATCTCTTTAGAATCACAGTATACTCATCTTCTGATGGCTGCTTCTGCAGGAGCAGTCACAAAGCTCCCATCACTGTGTTGGCACAGATTAATTAATGAAGTGGTCAGTAGCACAAATTCCTGTCACTGCTCCATCTGTCTGTTTGCTTACAGAGTGACAGTGACAGCAGCGTGCAACATGGACTTCAGCCGGTTTCCTCTGGATTCTCAGACCTGCTCACTGGAGCTGGAGAGCTGTGAGTAAATGCTTCATTGTTCAACATATCAACTGTGCTCAGTCATTGGACCTCTGCTTTGGCTCCAGTCAGGTGACACGATGCTGTAATTCATTATAATGTACCAAATACCCTGAGCGGATGGATGGATGGATGGAATAGTACAATCTGCAATTAATAAACAAGCCGTGACAATTGCATTAATAAATAATATGTACACTAGGAATCTGAAAGAGCCTCTCAGGAAGATGTAATAGAAAAATATGTGTGTGAGCCCATTTCCCAGCAGGCTGATCTTTTTTCATGACATTTAATTTCACCTGGTTCTTTGGTATTTTAACAGGAAGTATTAAAAACACATCCTGGTGCTGAAAGATTCTGCAGATCCTGGTATCAAATAGATTAAAACGTTGTAGTGTTGCACCTATAAAAGTCCATCCATCCATTCGCTTTCACGTTCAGGGTGGCAGGAGGGCTGGAGCCTATGCCAGCTGTCATGGGGCGAGAGGCAGGGTACACCCTGTAACTAACAGATTTACATATTAGAATTTATAGAGTGCAATAAACTGATTTTAATGTAAACGTGTGCTGCGCTGCATGTATGCACAATGTACGTGCTGCCACGCTGCACACAGCGGCAGTGCAGCCATTTGTCATCTGAACAGCCGGTCTTGTGCAAAAAAGTGATTTCCAGTATTTGCCAAGAAAAAAAAAACCTGATTGGTTGTATTTAAATTGATTAATTTTTGGCCTAAAATCTGAGAACGTGTCAAACGTCTCATGAATGATATGACTTCATTTTGAGTGAGAAACCACACTCCTGTTGGTAGAAGCTGAGGTCACTTCTTGGCAAAGGGACTTTCATATATTCTTTATTAATGTGGGTAAAAACTGTGACATTAGACAAGTCTTTTTTCCTGAGCGATCTGCAACAAATATAAGATTACAGTTCCATAAAGAGCAGCCAAAAAGGACTGGACTGATTATAATGCAGGTACAATAATGCAGTCATAAATATATTTGCATTTCTTCATTTTATACATAAATCCTGCACCACGATCTATTTACTGATATGAACAAAGAGGATACATAGAGCAGCCATGTCACCATGAAGCGTAACACAGCCAATATTGTCTCTCACGTGTCATCAGCACAGCTCATCCATGTTATTAGCCAGAGACCTCACATTCCCCACAACGACCGATGGAACTGAGGGCGTAGATTTCCTTCTCCTCGCTTTGACTTTGGCTCCGGCCCAACGTCTCCATTCAGCAGCAGCACTGTTTTGGAGAGCATCAGCTGGTCCCTGGTCTGAGCACAGGGCCATTCTGCTCAGCATGTCCCCACCTTGAAAACCTTACAGCACCCACCCCAGTGCTGATTTCCATCCCTTCACTGACAGCATGCAGGCTGCAGAAATGTTGAATTGAGTGAATGAATCTCAGCATCAGCAGCTTTGATTCAAACTCTGATGGAACCCAAAACTCTGACCATGAACACAGACTCTGTGCAGCAGCCCAGAACTGCACAATATTTTCATACAATCTTTGAGATACACAAAGTTAGTATACTTCAGATTGTTTTGCAGTCTTATATCTTTAACCACTTTTCTTCAGTTGATTGCAGTTTTATTGATAAATCACAAACAGGTAGTTTGTATTTTGACACTGATTTCCCGTTACCCTGTAATTAGAGTGGGCAAAATTCCTGTTGTGATCATGTGTTTTCTGAGGCAGGATGGTACAGGAGCTAGCCTTGTGCCTGCTTTTATAACTTGCCTGTATTACATCATTTATAATAATTTGTCGTTGCACTGTTGATCACAATATTGGAGAAGGCCTGGGAGGATAAAATTGTCCATAATGTCTTTGAAGGATTCAGAGTTCCCTTCACTGGAAACGAAGGGGCCGAGCCCAGCGCCTGCACCCCCACACTGATCTCGTCAGACAGGGCTGCCTGTAACTGGGGACCTCCAAAGAGACTTTGTGAGCAGCAGGGACTGCACCCTCCGCCTGTTCAAGTCTTTATATTTAAGACATCAAAGATGCTCCTCAAAGATTCAGCACAGACCGGTGGCTTTTTCACAAAGTGCCCTCATACATTACACCCTCTGATGCTTTTGAACTAGGTTAGGCTTTAAAACTTCAACATGTGAGCCTTTGGAGCTGTTGGTACTATTTCAAATGACCAAATGTCGATGAAATGCAATATACAATATTCAAACCCTCCTCCCTCTGTCAGTGCTGGGAGTGCTTTAGCTAGCACCAACATGCTAGCATTTTGATACCGAGATCAGCAGTGGGTCGCATCACGCACATGCTGGCATTTCAGACAGCTTGAGATCGTTTTCTGCTCTGTTGTTGGGGGAGAACTGCTTCAAAGCTTTCCTGGCCAGGTCCAAGCTCATGACTGGACTGCGTGATGTTTTCCAGATGCTTACACAGATGAAGATCTGATGCTGTACTGGAAGAGCGGCGATGAGTCCCTCAGCATTGATGATCGGATCTCCTTATCACAGTTTCTTATTCAGAAGTTCCACACCACATCTCGCCTGGCCTTCTACAGCAGCACAGGTAGAAACACTTTAATGATACATTTTCGAGGCTTTTTGTGTCGTGGTATAAACTCTCTATAAGCTGGCAGCAGTAAACTCATGACCTTTGCTTCAATTCCACCCTTAGGATAAATGTAGGACAATTAGGATAAACATGACACAGAAGACCTTACAAAGGAGGGAGGAATACCGAAAATATATTATTGTAAAAATATATTTAACAAGGCCCTGTACAAGATATAACAACTCCAGTCAAAGCAAGAACCCAGAACACACCGACAACACAAAACTGAGTGTCTAGAAATGCAGAACAAATACAATAAATCGGAAATAATCTGAAAGCTTTTACACTGATTAGCTGTTAGCTTAGCATTGATTCCAAAATCATTACTTTAAATGGCGCTGCATGGCTCCTCATGGATCATAATCCAGCAAGAAAAAGGTTGGCGATGCTGCTGGTTGTTTTTACCGCTCACCCTGCAGTTTTATCTCATTATGTTAGAGGTCAAAGGTCACACATTTAAAAGCCTAACATCTACAATCTGATACGTCGTGCAAAATTGTGACATTGTGGTTTGTTGTGTTTCAGGCTGGTACAATCGTCTCTACATCAACTTCACGCTGCGACGCCACATCTTCTTCTTCCTGCTGCAGACGTACTTTCCTGCCACCCTCATGGTGATGCTTTCATGGGTGTCGTTCTGGATCGACCGCCGGGCTGTTCCGGCCAGAGTCTCCTTGGGTAAAAAAAAAAGCTTGTGTCAAATGTTCTTTGAAGAGTCTGCATGCCGAAGGAAAATCTGTCTCTGTGGAATGATGAAAGCTGGCTGTGACATGGCTCCAGCAATTCTGACTGCACACATACATGTGTGAGCACACAACCCTCCCGCACTGCACCACGCTTACTTTCCTTTTGAATTATTTTCTGTTTTGGGGCTGTTGCTGTACTCGTCATACAGGCATCTATTTTCCCCCCTTGCTGAGATCCTCTCATGGCTCAGCTTATCACTCTCATTAAATTCAGATGTAAGGAATGTTTTTACGTGACCCGCTGAGCTTTGCCTATTTCTTACTTCCTGCTTTGTGCATTCAGTAACTTACAGGCAGTTTCTGCAGGAGAGAATTAGCAGGAAGCTAATTTTGGTCTCTCCTCTTTTGAGGATTTCAGAACATGACATCACAATATGGAAAGACAAAAGTAACACAATGAAAAGGTCTGCTTTCTACCTGCTGCTGCCTTCAAGGACAGCTTACACTTACTTTAATATACCTACAGACTCTTGTGATTTTAGCTGCTTAACTTGCATCACTATCTCATCATCTATGATGAGCGTACGTGCCCCCCAGCATACAGCTTCTCAAACACAATGACCCTCACCTACAATAATGTAGGAAAAGCTTTTATTACCTTTATATGGGAGCTAAGCTGGACTGTGATTCTTAAATACATGAGACATTAATAAATGTTTCTGTGACCTCTTAATTTAAACTTTGAAGGATTAACAAGAAAACATATATACTCATATAGTCCTAATGTATAGAAAGCATATAGAAAGTCAGTCTGCATCCCCAGTGATTTGCTCTAGCTACCCTGTCAGTGACTGCTGTATCTCTGCCGTTTATGTTGATGTTGCACCTTCAAAGGGAAACAGCTGCAGACACGAGCCAGCAATGAATGCACGGTCCAGCTTTTACACAAAATAATTATAGAAACTTTGAGCTGATTTATATCATCAGTCGGAGCAGACACGATCAGGGCCACGGATGCTGGTTTGGGTCTTTTCAAAACCAGAGAAATATGGAGCAGCAGGCTTATGGTTGAGGTTCCAGACACTGGAATGAAGGGCGCTCGGTGCAGGATGTGAACTGTAACCAGCTGAGCAGCCCTCGCTCAACCTTTTACATTCCAAACATGCAGGAGAACAAACGTGATAGGAAAAGCTCTCCCCTGAGCCATCTGTTCTAAACCACGATAGAAACATGCTTCATGATTCGTGGTTATGGGTCATTGTACACTAAATATGAGTACTTTTGTGTATAATCACTTAATCACCTCCAACTGCTATTAGATCCCACTAAATCCCACACACTGGTGATTTAAAGGGCACATATCCTCCTTTTAAATCCTTCCTTATACTATTTAAACTATTTAATACTATTTAGAAAGTACTTCCTTCCACCAGTTTGACCTCAGTTTGAATCAAGGTCATGCAGGGCTGTTGGATGGATGACATCATATTGTGACATAATGCTTTCACCCCTGCAGCTGCAGCGGTATATAAGATGAGGTTAGCTCCCTGATTCTGCTGTAGCACGTCTACACTGTGATGCATGCTGAGTTTCAACTTTGTCTGTCCTGTGTCCAGGCATCACTACGGTGCTAACCATGTCCACCATCATTACTGGAGTGAATGCCTCCATGCCCAGGGTGTCCTACATTAAAGCTGTGGACATTTACCTCTGGGTCAGCTTTGTCTTTGTCTTCTTGTCTGTGTTGGAGTATGCCGCTGTCAACTACCTGTCCACTGTCCAGGACCGCCGGGAGCGCAAGATGAGAGAAAGGGCACGGTCTCAGGTTTGTTCCAGTGCTCTGACAAATACAAAGAAAGTAATGTAACTAAAAAGAGCTTCATTCACTGCTCACGAGGCACACCACAACCCCTTTAGCTGTGTCAGATGACAAAAACTCGAGACGCTCGCGCTGAGTCAGAACACGGACTGGTTCTTATGTAGCACTTTTCTACTTTGAGAACTCAAAACACGTCATTCAGCATGCCTCAATCACCCATCCACTAGTGCTTTCTGTCTAACATTCACACGCATTCATATGCTGACAGCTTCATCGCAGAGCAACTTGTGGTTCAGTATCTTGCCCAAGGATGCTTTGGCACACAGACTGGAGCAGCCAGGTATCGAACCACCAACATTCAGATTAGTGGGCGACCCCCTGCAGCTCCTGAGCCAATCATCTGTCAGGGTTTCTGCTTGCAAACAACACGTCAAAATGCAGCAAAGAAAATGAGACGGAAACAAAGAGCAGAAGAACAGTGAGCGCCTCCAGGGGACTGTGGTTGTGATTGGTGTCATCTCAATAAAACTGAATGTATCCCTGAATGATGTGTAACAGTTCACCAGTAAAACCTTTTTCCAAGGTGGAACCATCGTTCAACATCTTTAGTGGCTTCAAAACACAAGATTTGATGCACAACTTTGAATTTATTTGGGATATAGATGCAGTACCAGTCACAATTCATATGGATAATACATACGTGTGTCCAAGCTTTTGATGGTACTGTACACACACACACACACACACACATCACTGTCCATGACATTCCTGCCCATATTGTGTGGATGTAAACTTTTAACCACAAGTGTGTGATTTTAAACTGAAAAGAAAAGATCTACTGTTTGGCAGGACGGGTCTCTCTGGGGAATTCTCAAACTAGTGATGTGTTTGTGGGTGTGATTAATGAGATCACACAGGGTCAGGGTTGGCTGGCTGACGGATGGAGAAAGCTGTCCCAGCAGGGAGCACCAGCATGGGGCAGCCGGAGGGGGCAGAGCAGGATGTCTCCATCAGTGGTCAGCAAAGGAGAGAGGATGATTACGTTAAACTAGACAGCCTTTCTACATTACATTTTCCCACACTTGTAGTTTGAAGAAGAATTTCTTCTTTGTGGGGATTTAAGTGTGGGGGTGTTTGAACACTTTTTTGTGACGTGAATGACTGGAGGAAGAAGCCTAAATTAGTGTGATGACTTGTGATTGGGCTGAGTTTAGTTCTTTGGATCTTCTGGCATTTTGGTTGCAAGTCGTCCTCCCTCTGTCTCATTTTTCTGTGTTCTTTGTGCCACGCTTTGTTGTGCTTTATACGTATATATATATATATCATACACACACACATATATATATATATATATATACACATATATATGTATATATATATATATATATATATATATATATATATATATATATATATATATATATATATATATATAATATATATATATAATATGACCTTTCAATGTATTCATACAAATCAACTCCTACATACA
>VUQK01018036.1:20040-31049 GCA_015106715.1 Bujurquina vittata | reverse complement strand
TAAGATATTATTTTGATAATAATTAATGCATCATTATTTTTTTTTTTTTTTACAGTTTCTTATGAAACATCATTGTAACATTTAGCATTTGAACATGCACAGCAGCTTTGATGTTATAATAATAAATGATCATAAACAGTATGATTGCACTTGAACTCTTTTGCAGCATTTATTAAGCCTCTGGACACCAGTTTTGCAAATATCTGTTCACGGCTACGCTACAGTGCAAGTTTCCATCCTTACAAAGGATTCACAAACACAATAGTAAGCAGCACTCAGTGTTATGACTTGTCCATAGGTCATGAGTTTGGCATTAAACAGTCGGTAGAAACAAACTGTGCGCTCCTCGTCAGGTCCGGCTCCCAGCCTGAAGTCCTCCACACACCTGCTTGTCGTTGCCCGACTCTCCTGCCAGGACCGTAATTCGATCCTCGTTGGCTGTGCACTTGGCCAAACCGCAGTGCAGCCCATTATCTTGCACTAAGCAGGTGCTGAGACGCGTCGCTCCTTGATCACAATGTAGATTTGCGCAGAGCGCACGTTGAGTAATCCATTTTTCAATTTGGTCTCCTGCCTGGGATGAATTAACAGCTGTCGATTGATTTTCCTTCCTGCGTAACTGTGAGCTTTGTTTATGCCTGACAGCCAGGGCGTCATACCTGAGAGGCTGCGTGGAACGCACGTTATAGTAATTAGCACGCTTTATATCTGAATGGCATTCGGTGGGGGGTCTTACAGACAGTCACTCTGGCATGTTTGCCTTTCTGACCTCTTTGTTTAAAGTAATTCACTCCTTTCATTAATGATTGCTTTATCGTATAGTATCACTTACATAAGCATTCATTTGTTCTTCTTGCAAAGACTGCACTGTCACTCCTCATATCCTGGAGACTCAGACTCAACTTGATGTGGCCACAGGGGCCCCCTAGCATTTTCACAGCCCTCTCTGTTCACCAGCTGGTTATTATTACTAAAAATACGCTTATAAAACTGGTGTAGCCTGGCACCATCACACACTAATGACGGGAGTCAAGTGGCGCGCAGCAGATATGCCCTCACATGCGCGCTGTCACAAGCCATTTAATTGAAGTTGAGAAAATGGGAGCCGGCGTAGTTTTGCTCTAAGCCCACCCTCTACTCCTTCACCCCACCTCACAGTACCCCCCCCCCCACAAGTCGTTATTCACTAATCTGCCGTCTTTATTACCATCATCTCAGTGATCGTGGTAGTTTTCACATAGTGATGATCTGATATCTGCACCGAGGTCGCTGTTCAGGGTTGTTTGCTCTGTGTTCAGTATTAGGTGGCAAAGGAAAGATTTGTCTAGCGGTCATATGAGGCAAACAAGGAATGCTGCATTGATTTTTACAAGTGTCAAAGAAATGTGAAAACCTTGGCTTTGAATCTCAGGTGACTTTAAATATTTATGACTAAATGAACATGAACTTATTTTTTAAACTTTTCAAGAGTCTCCATTTCAACATGTGCGTGCGGTTTGATTTGATTGACAATAAACACCATTAGAAAAAACCCCAAACAGCACATTGGATCCGACTCTCAGCTCTGACTGGTGCCGGTAAGCATCCCCACTGAGCTCTTCCCACTTCAGACTAGTCAGAAAAAAGAATGGAAAAAACTCCCTCAACCAACCTGCTCTGCAGAAAATCTAAAAACGTTATCGGTATCAAGGGGTCAGGGGGTGTGGGGGGGTTGAATCACTGCACTCGTAGTTTGCATGATTATTTATGAACTGATTTCGATGTTTATCTTTTCCTTCTCTCTGTTGAGAACTTCAGGTTCTCTTGACTTGACTTTCGCCAGTTCTGTTGTCAGCTTGTAGTACTTACTATCCTATCCCATATCCTAATGATTTTATCAAAATTATTTCCCACACACAAAGTTGACAGCTGCTTAATTATGTGCGGTAAACTATTTTTTAAATATTTTTTAAATGCTATTTTTTAAAATTCCTCTGAGAAAATGATGCCAGCCAGGATGATGGACAATCCACTGGCTCATATTTTGAAAGTTCAGGCACAGGTAACCAGCCCCAACCTTTCTTACTTGTGTTTCCTTACTGTCTTGCTTGTTGCACAGGTTGTTGTTGTTATTGTGGTGGTGGTGGTCCTCAATATCTATTGCTGCTTCCCCAAAAAAAGATCTTGTCATCTCAGACAGTCTCCAACTCTACTGTCTTGGACAGCAGCTGGCATCTGTAATCTTTATTCTGCTGTGGAGATCCTCTGCAAGCTGAAAAGCCACACACATGAAACATGTGTAGTGCCGCTGACTTCACCAAGGCTGCAGAGCAAGGATTCCTATAGCCAGCTGCAGGTCCGAGACAATGGAGGCGGAGTTTATCTGTGGGATGGGACTCGCTCATTATATTACTGAGCTATTTATTTTTCTCAGTGTACTTAAAAAAATATACACACAGGAGAAACTTGTAAATGCTGAAAAATCCTTTCCTTTAATCTAAATCTGTAGGAAACCCTACCAAAGCAGCACATTGCATCCTTCTTTCACTTACAATAACACTGAAATCTTGCAAGAAAACTTTCCTTTTCACCGCCACCAGTGTGTGTGTGTGTGTGTGTGTGTGGGGGGGGGGTCAGAGGTCACTATCAGCTAAAGAACAACAGCTCCAGACTCGCTATTGATACAATGTTTTGTTCAAGGGCGCGTGCCAGCATGGCTGTTGGAGCTTGGAGATCACTACTTTCCACCACAGCAGCCAGAAAGCCCACAAATGTCCCATAAATCAAAATCATTGTCCTGAGAATCCCACCTGCCTTTCAAGTGCTTAGTCATCCATGTCTAGGAGCATGTACCCCACTCCAGCACTGGGTACCTGGGCGTGTTACCTCCATGTCGAAGTATGCTTGCAAAGAAAGCATTAAAAAGAGTCCAGAGAGGGTCTACTGGGAGGCAGGAGGAAAGTGGAGCAGAGCTGGGTCACACATGGAGATGGCGAGGTAGGGGGGGAGCTGAGACTGGATGATAGATTGGAAAATGAGGGTGATTCCCAGAGAAATGTGTGTGTTTCTGTTCATGTGTAGGAGATGGCAGGGGGAGATTAGATGAAATGAGCACATGGACAGTTTATGTACCTATGGACAGCTGCCAGGGCTGGTGTCCCCAACTCAGAGGTCAGCAGCAGGTGTCACACCTGAGCAACCAGAGGGTAAATGCTGAAGTACCAGGTGTGAGGGAAAGAAATGGAGAGATGGTGAAAGGCGTGTGAGGATGGATGATTGAGCAGAGGGAGAGTAGAGGGGTTAAGCACCGGGGTGACGAGCTCTCCCAGTTTAGAGACTGACAATTTGATGGATGAATAAGGGGGCCAGAGGAGAGGAACTGAAGCTAAGAAAACAGTCAAGTTGTTTAGCACTGATTGAGCACGCAGGGGCTCGGAAGGCCAGGGGACTGTTTTTTCTTCCTTTCTTTTTTAACAGAGTTAAGACATGGCTTGGTTTTGACACATTTTACATCTATTCAGTTTTCCATTCATGAAGACGGCACTCATGAGCGAGAGGAAGAACGGCAAGAGCCCGCGTGCTTTTCGAGGTCCGTTGAGTGCAATTACACAGAAGAATAAAGACAGCATGGGTGCGAGCTGACTGTGCTAAACACTGCCCCTTTTCCGACATGAGGAGGCGGAGCGGCTGAGCCAGATCGAGATGTGAAGCCTCTACTGGCTCCTTTGTTCTTCGCTGTTGTCTCTGTATCACATGAGTTGATGCTGCGGCCAGAAACCAGAAGGGGACGGCAGGATTATGTTTGGCTGATTTGAGGCCAATTGCTGGTTTCGACTAAGCGTCAGAGGAGCGAGGAGGAGGGGATGTCAAAGAGATGTGAGCATCAGTGATTATTAGAGGGTTGTGAGAGCAATAGAGGGAGAAGACTAAAGTGTCTCCTTGCTGGGTCTCAGCTTGAACATGACAGACACAATCTCTCCCACACGAATGCTGCCCGGCTGGCGGCCTGGCTGGGTGTTATGGGTCTTTGCCAGTGACTGTGGTCCCCCTCTGAAAGTCTGCTGTGGCTGCTGTTATTGTGACAGCATGTCAAAATTAACACTCGCAGCCACAGCTGTAACTGCTGAACACGTCGAAAGCACAAAGCACTGAACTTGCTGATGTTTACTGCTCTCTTGCCTCCATTATCTTTGGTAATTTTTTGTTGTACAGTGCAGCTTGTGTGGGTTTCTCTCAGAAATCTGCAGCATACTATACTACATGCGTTGGAAAGTCGGTTTTACAACAGAGCGGGGGTTCAAACACTCATCAGATTCATGTACATGCTCACAAATTATTGCAAATGAAGCATTACTTCTGTACAGACTGACAGATAACTGAGTGACTCATCCTGGATATCTGCGCAATATGCAGGAAATCATATTCTAGTGACTGACAGGGAGTCAAACAACTTTACTGAACATTACCGACTGTTTCCCCGCAGATATGAATTCTATTTGTGGTACCGGTGTGTGTGTGTGTGTGTGTGTGTGTGTGTGTGCATGTGCAGGTGTTTTTATGAAAGAATTATTAAATAATGCCAAATAAATGGAATATCATATGCTTCTCTGCAAATACAGGTCGGCTCAATTTGTTACCAAAAAAAAAGGATGGAGGAATAAGCAGTTGCCTCTCCAATAAGTTTCTCATTTGGTGGTCAGACTCCAGCTCCAGCATCTTGGAGAGCAGTTAGTGTTCTGCTCTGCAGCCGCAGGATGGGAAACTCAGCTGGATGATATCGAGAAGTGCCAAAACATCATGCCAGGCAGGGAGCCAGCTGGTAGAGAAACACTAGGCGAAAAGAGCTCGATGGCTAGCAGCAACTGAATTGTACGAAATAAAAGCACAGGGATTAACCACTAGGAACTCAGTTATGGATGGTGTTGTTGTCTCAAACCGATTATAATAAATATACATATGACAATAATTACCAAAAATACTTGGACGTGTGTGTTTATATCAGGGCAGTTAACCCAGTTAAAGTCTATGTATGGAAGGCATTGCTAAATGTTAATTTACCTTCTGTAGTGATGATTTCAACATTAATAGTCAAGACGGGGACACGTGAAAACTGAAAGCTATAAAAACCTTTAAAACACACAAACACTTTGTGTAAACAGGATCACTCGTATCCAAAGGATGATCGGACCACACCTTCAAGGATCAATCCATCAAGCTTTGTTCTCTAGGAGATGGAAGGTCTCGGGGTATTTCTCCCACTCTGGATTTGGAGTCATTCACTGAATTGTCTGCAGCCTGACAAAGGAGATGCTCCATTCTTCAGAAAACGCTCCTGAGCGTGTGCTGCCATTTAAGAAAGAAGGGAATAAGGACATTATTCTTGTTGCTTGAAGTGTTAAGCTGATATTATTAACACCTATAATAAGAAATTTTGTATTAACTTTGAAATGAATGCAAACCAGAAGAATCTTAATGAGCAGTCCCGAACCTTTTGGATCTGGTAGCAAACCAACCCATCCACGGCTTTCACATTAGCCTAGAATTACTATTACCTTTCACAAATGGGTTCACATTGTCCGGACATCGAGGTTGCACCTTGATGTTTGTCTTTTAACATGGTTACTACATTAAAATGGCTAATAGTGCATTACAGTAGAGATGAGTCAAAGTTAGTGGCTTTTTACCACGACAAGACAGAGTTAGACTTACTTAGTCTTCCTGTCATTCTGACAGTTCAGAAATGTTGGATTGGATCCATATTGGACTGATATTTTGTCACCATGTCTCATGTGTCAACATGTAAGATACTTAATCCCTTCTCCGTGGATGCTGTTCTGCGGTTGATGCCAACCTCTAACCTCCCTGCTGACGCTTGAATCCCTGCCATCATTTAATTTCAAGCAGAATACAGTCATGGCCCCCCCATGTAGAGCCCTGGCACTGCTTTGCCCTTTTTGTGCTATCTAAGTAAGCTGTTATGTCAGTAAACACCATGCTGCTCATGTCAGGTGTGCGCTCCACTTCCTAAAGAGAGGGTATGTCTTTTCTTTCTAACATAACAAAGTGCTGTCTGCAGCATATGCTGTATTTTTAATTCAACAAGGGCATTTTGGAAGCCTTGTAGTATGTCATACGCTAGCAGCTCGCAGTGGCGTTCCCCCGGCGCTGACAGAGAAATCAAACGTAAAATGGAGCAGCGGAGCGAGTGAGCGGCGATACAGAACAGATGTTCGCAGGAATGTTGACTTTTTGTTTGGCCCTTATCTTTGACGCTGCCATCCTCCGGTAACGTGAATGATGGAAGAGCAGAGAATAAAGGGAGTGCGGGGGTGAAAGGAAACAACGCGGAGTGAAAAGGAAGAGCGGCGCTAGTGGTAGAACTAAGTGGAAGAAGTGTTGGCAGGCGGGATGTTCGATGGCAGGAAAGTGGGACAGCCACACAGCTGTGTTTTGGCGTCGAGGGACCCCCGAGATTGGTGTCACTGTATTTCATTGTCAGGGAGAAGACGGGGAGCGAAACACTAGAGACGCTGTGATGTGCAGACAGAGGAGAAGGATCTGGAGGAGGCAGAAAAAAATATTAAAGTAAAAAGTGAGACAGACCCCGGAGCAGCTGCTCTTATATTGCCTGATGGTGCAGAATAGTGGCAAAAAAAGGGCCTTGTGTTAGCATTCGGGGGGGCAGGTAAACAGAGCCACCTCAGTCTTCACACCGGAGAACTGATGCCTGGTTCAATTGCACGGTGACCCGGTGGCTGCACCCTGTCATTTAAACTCCGAAGACGAAAACAACATTTCCCATGATTCAGCTGCTGCTCGATGGGAGCAGTGTTGACATCTTTAAGATCGGCTTGACAGTTTTGCTTGCCACCTCGCAATAAATGGCCCTTTTGAGTTATATAACACCCGCTGAGATCTGTAAGGATTTACGATCACCCATTATTTCATCCTTACAGGGTGATAAATAGGATGATAAATTCCTTTGGCTGAAGTCACTGAGGGGTCAGGCCCTTTTCATGTTAGCTATTTCATGTTTATTTTGCGCTGAGTTATCTGTCAAGGTGAAGTGGCTGAGTAATGCCCCCAAAGTCAGATAGTAAGGATAGCAAGAGAGTGCGACGACTCAACACAAGTGGCTTTCCCTGCAGCCACCGCAGGAAAATCGCACCTTTTTGCCGTCTCGTCCCGAATCAAGCTCTTCACTTGGAAAGAAAACATCCGCTGCTGATCGATGTCTTATCACTCAAACGGCCACTAAAGGTAGCAGCTAGAGGGGGAGAATATTTCGCCATTGTGGCCATGATTGCTCGCTGCGGCACTCCTAGAGTCTCGGACAGAGTGAATGACGGCAGGTCTGATTCACACCACCGGCCTCTGTGCTTGTGTAAATGAGACAGCAGAGGTTAAGACAGATGAACCATATCATAAGAGGGAGGAGAGAGAACCTCTTCAGATCTCATCCCTGCATGTTTCAGCTTAAGTCATTGCTCTTGTTTAGGGCCCTACAGCCCAGCCCTAGAAGTGCTGCTCAAGTTCCTCAAAGATAAAAAGCCCCTCTGTCATGGAATAAAAAAGAAAAGTAGGCAGAAAAAAGCAAAACAACAACAGATGAATAGGGAAAAACAACCCATCCCTTCTTTTTTTGCCCTCGGTTCTTAGCACACTGCTGGTAAACAGCGCGTGAACAAGCGGGCTGCAATTTTGAACGCAGCTTTATTTTCCTCAGTTTATTTAAGCCCAAAATGGGTCCTGATGGAGTCATCAGCCCCCACTCGCCAGCTAATGGTTTAATTATGTCCATCTGGAGGAGGCTGGGAAGGGGAGCTCGCCTTACTCTCCAGTCATTCCTCTGGTAATTTGTCTTCCCCCGCACCCACTGACTGCCGTGCTGATGGCATCGAGATGCAGCGAAGCAGTCTGGTGGAGGATCAGCCTTCTACCTCCCACCCAAAACTTCCCTCTAATACTTCTGCTGCCTCTGTGGGGCACAGCGAGACTCGGCGATCTCTGTTACACTGTGTGATCCCTGACCTTCTTGAAACCGATTTTCCTAAAAGCACGTTAGCACTCGGATGATCTTTTCTGTGAATGGAGATAAAATCCTCCGTGACTTAGCCACGGAGACTCGCCATAAATATGATTTACTGCTTTCTTTTTGCATAATAAAGTGATAATCCCCAATACTTTTGGATAAATGAAAAAACTTTTTGCTACTCTCCACAGCCAGTCGATGCAGTTCAGCAGTTATCTGATCTCTTGTGGTTGTGGAAAAAAGTTGAATTTGGAAAGGGAAACAAATACTGATATTTTTTTTTTTTGTTTTTGTAGTGGTTGATGTCAGGGTACACTGGTTTAAAAATGTATCTACTATTAACATATGCCTTTTTTAAAGGATGCACAGATGCACCAATTCAATGCTTTGTTTTTGTGGCTTAGCATTAACTTATAGATTTAATAAATTCCATTTGCTTGGAGTGAATAGTTGAATGTTTCTGGAAACTGGCTTATTTGTTTTCTTAGAGTTAGGTGAGAACATTTACTCTCTCGTGTCTATTAAATATGTAGTTACTGACAGCATGAGGTTCGCTTAGCTTAGCACAAAGACCAGAATTATAGGCTGTATATTTTTTAAAAATGGACACCACGGATCCTGCCTTCACTTCCATATGTAGATGACAGGCCTGAGTGCTGCAACCATAGACTGTCCAGCTGCAATGCACAGACACAGATACCTGCAAATTAGTCCTAATCAACAGAAGATACTAGAATTTCAATCATCAAAACTAGAACATAAACCTGATGTCGTTACCACACAGCAGACATACTAGATGTTGATAATAATGTGTTGTTAAAATATTTCAAAGGGTAAAAACACAGTCTAGAGGTCCGGCTGTTGGACAGCTGCAGGGTGCAGCATCCTGTTTGCGCACCTTTGTTGTTAAAATATAGCCGGTATCTGTGTCTGTGCATTGCAGCTAGACACTAACTTCACGGTGGGGGGTTGAATAAACTGCAGAGAACAAATTATTATTTTTCTACCAGTCTTTAAAAATGTTATTCTTGTAGCTAAGGAGTCTTCTGTGATTGTCTCACTTTTTGGAGAAAGCCTCATGTGGCCATTAACAGAACTGCAGTGATCCAGTATGGTTTTACGATGGGTTTTGGCTGCTCGCAGTGACTTTCTGCCTTTCTGTCATCATCTGTTAACCTTCCTCCTGTAAAGTCCTTAGGCTGATCCAGCTGAGTAATGAGCAGTGATAAACTTTGCCAATAATTGAAAATTTGATAGGTGAGTTCACGATAGCTCAGAAATTCTATAAAGAACTGTATGACTGAATGATAGCCAGTATAGCTTATTGGGTAAAAAAAACAGTAAGGCCTGCAGGTGCAGTGCAAACTGTACATACACTGAAACTCAGTGTTTTATTATCAGAAAATCCAAGAAAAAAAAAAGATCATTGTATCATCTACATTCACCGAACAGCTGAGTAAGTAGTGCTGAAAATGGCATTGATATAAAAACAAACTGGCCCTCTGATATACTGTGAAAATACTAACTACCTCTGCTGTTATCATTCCTTCTTCTTCTCACCGAGATCTTAGCCACTGACCCTGAACTCCCATTCCCTCGTGTCTCAAGTGCTCTTAGATCACATTTCATGGCTGATTTGTACATAATGATGTTGTCTCGACTAAGAAGTTGGTTGAGCCTTATGGCTTTGTTAGTTTGCAGGGCGAACATCATTACTTAGTCGGGGTATTGTTACGAGCAGACTAAGCCGTATTCCCCTGCCAGGAAGATGACATTGAATTACATGTTGAAGAATTGGGTCAATAAAAAGCGTCAGTGGCAACAGTGCGTGCGTCTTAGTTGTGAGCCACTCTCTCTGGGTGTGTACTGCTTCAACTTATCAAATTTACATGAGAATGTGTGATACGTTTGATTTAAAAGGAGAAAGTTGTGTAGTTGTGTCTGTGAGGTTTTTTTTTTTTGTGTGTGTGTGACGGTTTGTCTCGGCCGCAAATTCTGGGTCAGAATATCTTATTTAGATGGTTCATTTGAAGCGCCGGGTATTATTGCTGCCGTCGTTTCGGCGGTGCATGCAGAAATGGCTCATTCCTTTTTCGAGTTGACTTTAACATTTGAATAGAGGCCTGTTCTGCACAGATGACCTAGTTGCCTTTTTACCCCTGACGGCACACGGCTCCAAATGTGAAGGTCGCACTGACGCATGGACATAATATGCTGTTAGGGCATAAAAGTAAAAGGCTACAGGTAGGGCTCGTGTTTTTGTTTTTTTTTTATCAGCCCCTTTGAATAGAAGGAAAATGAATGCTCATACTTTAACTGTCCTTATCTGTTGCTCTCAGTGAAAACCTATTTTACCTCAGATCTTGTCCTCTGTTTGTTGACTGCGCTGAGGTAGCGGGCACCAAAGCGGTTTTCCATCTGATCTTGCCCATGTGCATTAATGTAGAGGATGTATTATTAGCAGATAGGGATCGATTTGCAGCTCTTGAACTGCTCCTACCTTCGCTGGCACCTCAATGTGCAAGTTTTCTGTGCGACATTGCTGCCGATCCAATGGCAGTCGGAGCCTTTGAAAGTTTAAATCGCTTCCTTTTGCCTGCTGACAGAGGAAGATGACTTTGATTTTGAGTTTTGCTGCATACTAACAGAAAAGCCTCACTAATTAAATAACATTGTTAACCACATTGAGCAAATTGGACCACGGTGTCATTCCCGCCCACACCCACTGCTTTGATCTTCTCACATTGGGATCAGTTGTAATTCCCTGCAGTTATTTAACTTCAGCTGAGTAGAGACTGTTAACACCTGCCACTCCATTTAGGTATTTGAGTGAAGTGTTTTAGTGTCCTGTGGTGGTTTAAATAATAGTTCACTGTGAGAATGTTGGCCATCACAGACTTATGTGATGTTGATAGTAAGCCTCAAAATGATTTGGTGTTATTTTAAACTCATGGTGAGTAAAAAAAAAAAAAGCAAAGGGGAAATGAGTGGGGGGGGG
>VUQK01018036.1:1776-14028 GCA_015106715.1 Bujurquina vittata | reverse complement strand
CCTTCCGTTTTGAATCCCTTCAGATTGGAAAATGAAATCATAACAAAGTGGCCTTTATTTGTTTTTTTTTTTTTTTTTTTCTCGAGAGGAAGAGGGATAGGGGGAATATGAAATAAACAAATTTCTGCTGCATGGGTACACAGGAGACTGTTAAATACATTAACATTTCAGACTCTGAGAAGTGGCTTACTTTTTAGCTAAGACGCCCACAGTTTCCTTCAGTATCTATCTCGCAGATCAGCTCTAAGTTGATGAATGAAGCAGCAACATAAGGGTCAGCTCTCAAGTCACGGGTTCTCATATTTGTCAGTGAATTTCTGAAGTACCGCGCTCTGTTCCTCCCCTCCTTCCTCCCAGCGTTTGGCTGCCTAAAAGTCTTGCGAGATGTCAACCTGCATTATGGCGCCCTCCCACACCTCCCTCTGGTACAATTACTGACTGTCAGGATGTGTATTGACCCCACAATACAGAACTGGACCCAGCGGCTGGTCCCCGTACACCACACACACACACACACACACACACACACACACACACACAGAGGTGTGCATGGACGCTCCTGGCACTCCCACCCCCCCATGAGGGAGAGGGAAAGAGAATGAGGGCAGCAACAAAGGTAAAAATGCAAAAAGAAAAGGACTCGTATATGCGATAGCTTCTCTCAGAGAGCTTTGGCTGCTCTCATTGTGTGCCCTCCAATTTAAATGCCTCTCTGTGGGGGAACTGAGTGGTTTTAATTGTGATTTTCAGCTCATTGACACTTAAAAGAGATTTTGTGGGGTTAAGAAAAATTAAAGCCACATTATAATTTTTAAAAGTAGAAATAAATCATACACTGTACATAAAAGATGGACACGCATACCTTTCAGGTCTGAAAACTGCAGCCAATGCGGGAGGATGCTAAACTTACATTCATTCTAAGGGCCAGCAGGGGGCGACTCCTTAGCCTAGTCCTCACTTATTTAGCGCTTTGCTAAATTAATTCCTGTTAGTTTATGATCAAAACAAAAATAAAGCATGAAGTTTAGTAAGCCATACTGTGATTTACAGTAAACTCGATGACAAATCTGGTTTTGATTTACCGTATTTTCCGAACTATAAGTCGCACTTTTTTCAGAGTTTGGCCGAGGGTGCGACCTATACTCCGGAGCAACTTATATGTGAAATTATTAACACATTATTATATAAATAAGTTTTCAACTCAATGTCATCATCCCTGGAGGCTTAACCAAAATAATCCAGCCACTTCACATCTCCATGAAGCGGAGCTTTAAGGCAGTCCTGCGTAACCTGTGGATGATGGATGGAGCGCACAGCTTCACGGCAACCGGGAGAATGCGCCACGCAACTTTCCTGGAAGTCATTGGATGGATCGACAAAGCATGGGCTTCAGTGACAACCGAAACCATCGTGTCAGGATTCAGAAAGTAACGAAAAGTCTGACAAAAGCGACGCAGAAGAGGAAGAGGCGCTTCATCTACCTCCGGAGTTGGCGGAGTTGTTTAGAAGTGACACAGAGGACGAAAAATTCATTGAGTGAGATTGATGGTTTGGTAAACTAGTTTGCATGCTCTTTATGCTTTAGTTATATGAATAACTGTTAATGTTAACACACAAGACACGCACTCAGTTTGTTGTCTGTGCGTCATGTAGCTGAATGTGTTACGTTTGCATACCGTACCCCTATTCGGCCTGTTGTTCTCTAATCCATTATTATTATAAATTTCCCTTCATGATGTAATGTCTGTTTTTGGTCTCGGACTTTATCACTTTACATTAACCCCAAAAATGCGACTTATAGTCCAGTGTGACTTATGTATGTTTTTTCTTCTTTATTATGCATTTTTTGGCTGCTGCGACCTATACTCCGGAGCGACTTATAGTCCGCAAAATACGGTAGCTCCTTAATGGTTGACAAGTTGCTACTGTAAAGGCACACAGTATCCTTGGTTTCTTAATCAAAGAAGAAAAGTATTGATTGTCCAGCCATCTTCAGGGTCACGCTGGGGCTGGAGCCTTTCCCAGCTGCTATAGAGCGAGAAGCGGGGTTGCCAATTTAGAATTGAAACCCTACACAGGCACACAGGGAACACGCAAACACCACGAAGAAAGGCCCCAGCCAGCGGGTTCAAACTGATAACCTCTTGCTGTGAGGTGACAGTCTTTAACCCCTGCACCAGTTGAACCTGATGATTCTGATTATTTTTTGTCATCTGTTGCCAGTCCTACTGTTCTGTGTGTTTGTTGTACTTTCTGCCTGGCATGGGCCTGTTAAACACTGGGGTGTTTCTCAGGATGTTGCTCCCTGAGCTACGACGTAATAAGCATTTAATCTGACTGAGTTTGAGGCACTTTTACACTACAGCGTCATTCAACAGGCAGTAGCAAATGGACACTTTGTATATGTAAATAACAGATTTTCATTTTCTAATAGAAGGTTGTGAATATAAAAACATAGTGTGTATTCTGTTGTGCCATGAGAACTGGTGTTTGGCTGCCGTCTGCGGGCATCATCGTGGCCTGTTGGTGAATGGCGTTGACAGTTGAGCTGGCCTGGATGCTGTCACATGTCCTTGTCAATCCACTCAGAGTTAGGGGACGCACCTCACTATTGTCAGCTTCTATTACCTCTTTGCAAACACAACACTCTCTCACACACTCTCTCCAGAGCAAGTACATACAGTATATGCTTCACATTAACACAAAAAACACACAGAAACCATGGCGTTTCTCCTACGGCTTCATGCCAGTGGCACCTACACACACACACATACTTCCAGGGGGACCTGGTGACCTTCCCTGTCTGCCCTCTCCTGCCGCTGTCCATGTTAAGTGTCAGCTCTCCTGTGGCATCCCGCCTTCAGCAGCAGCTCCCTCAAGGCTGGATCAGAACCACCGTGCTGGGCCAGGAAAAAATCCCTGCCAGGACTCCAACCGCCACCACAGTGCATTTACCTCGTTCCTCTCAGAAAGCAGTGCCAGTAGCCTTACCCGTAAATCATCTTTATTTTCAAACACCAATGAAGAAGAGGCCCTGAGAGAGAGGAGACTGCGCCTGGAACGGTGATTGAAACAACCAGGGGGTGTGCTCGCTTGTCGCCTGAGCTCATTTCAAGACATTTGGCATTCTGAGTTAGCACCACAGATCAGGCTTGCCTCTGGTGAAATATAAAATGTTGCCTTGTCTCACACTGACAGCAGCGTTGTCACAAGCAGGCTCAGGAGAAAGTCAATAAGACCGTCAAGTTTTTCACAGGTCCTGCCAGTCTTCAGATTTGAGCACCGAGCTTTCGTTTCAGCTTTAAATCCATCTCATTTTCTGATTTGGCGGGTTTGTTTTGATCTAAGTTAGAGTTCAGTGTTTTCTCATTTTGAACTATCACGACTTGTGAGCATGTGTCTGTGATGTGTGGAACGAGTGTGTTATCGCAGTATGGGGATCTGCAGTGTCTGGCATCCAATTTTCACAGACAACACACACACGCACACACACGCACACAAACGTACTCGGACGCGCATGCACGCACCTATTGTGTCCAAGGTTTTCCCTTCTCCAAGTCAGTAGCTTTTCAGCTGTCTGTTTATTCGTGCACGGATTCACACCTTTTGTATAAATGATCACCCTACCTGTTCTGAAGACTAATTTTATTATTATCTTCAGTATTTATAATACTTTATGATGGTATAATATTATTCAACAATGAATTGTTGAGGCTTTTTTAGCATTTGCTAAGCAGGATGTATGGGTCTACTGTTGCTTGTACATGAGAAAAATTGGTCTTTCTTTGTTTCTTTGCTTTCTAATCCGAGCTGCAGATGTTAGGTACAGTATACAATGTTGACCAAAGTATTGGATCCGATAACTGCTAACAGTTAGCTAATCAGCTCCATGGGTGGAATTTCAAGCTGTAGTCCACAGTTATCCTGCTGTGCCCCGTATCAGGGGTCATTTAAAAAGCCAGAGGTCACTATTATGGCACCTCTGAAGCGCGGCTGCACAGAAAAACATGCTGAGCTGTTCTTACTTTGCACCACACCAAAAACCAGGATGTGGGATGGCTACTCATCAGTGTGGACTGACTGTATGTTGGTCTCCATAAGTTGGTGTTGCCCCTCCCTCTCAGATGAGTAACATTAGACACAACATCAGCTGGTAATATTGTGTAATACGCTGATGATTCGGCCTGATATTTGCTAGGGGCTTATTGGTTAATAAGCTCCACCTATTTCTGTGTTCCTTTACATCCAAAAACCCTCTTTATAGAGGAGAGCAAAGGGTTTATTTCAAATTTCTGAGATTAGACATGCCAGTATAAATATTACATAAACATATTCTATCTGCTTTAGGTTTGACAGGTAAAAAATGAATAGGATAAAAATGTATTTCTTGTTCATAAATACAGGTGTTGCAATTATTTTTCTGTAGCACATCTGTTCACTAAAGCCTTCACACTGCTGTCCCTTATAGTCGCTGCAGGTGTGACGTACTTGTCATAAATTTGTTGACATTTGTTGAGGCAACAGAGTGCTGCCAGACACACTTCTGCTCAGCAACGCAACAATAAGAGCAGCTTGTCTAATTGCTATTAAGACTAAAATATTTTGTGCCATTACAGCTTTGTTAGAGAAGAATCAATATGTTGTGATTTAAACCCTCTCGAGCTGCTGCACCTCCCAGCAGATCCGACACCTGTTTGACAGGCTCTGTTTGCCATTTACCACATTAGTTTAAGCAAGTCCAATTAATATTTATGTAATGGAAGAGATCAAGTAGCAAAATCACAGAACGAGAGAGAGAAGTTTGTTTTGGAGGAAATATCTAAACAGATTTGCGATTCCGGCTAATAATATCTTCATCTAGTAGTGTTTTGTCAGTCATCAGCCATTGCTCCGCTTAATCATCAGTGATTTAGCTGATAAAAGTGAGTTTTGATGATTTGATAACAAATGATATCAGATGCAGGGAGAGAGAGCGAGAGAGCAGCTCGTGCCGAAGAGAGATGTTGGCGCGGAAAAAAGAAAAAGAAATACCCCTCAGAGCGACGCCACAATAATTAGCATAGCGGGAGAGAGAGGCGCAGTGCGGGAGAGATAATCATAGCGCCTTAATGTCTGCTGAATGCTATTAATCAGCAGCATTACCCATAGTGCCCTGGCTTTTCTGCGCAGTTATCTCACAGTGCGGGGTGATGATGAGCCTCCCCTCTTGATCCAGAGCCATGTCAGCATGGTGTGTGTAAGCGTGTTTGTAGTGTGTGGTCTTTGGTTATTATAGTTAACATATTTTTTTTTTTCCCCATGAATTTCTACCTTTGTGTCTATTTTCTTTTCCACACGTAAACACATGCACGGGTCCCAGAGGTCTTGAGTATCTTGCAGCAACAGACAGGCATTACTTTCTAATCTGGGTAAGTGACCCAGCTCCGCAGCACGCGTCGATCTGTTCTCCCACAGTGCGCGTCTCTGGATGGGTTTAATGGACCGATGGTTCACCGGAGGTTAGAGTAGCACGAGGTGTTTGCGACCAGGAGAGAATCAGAAGTGAAACAGCGCGAGTAGGAACATGTTTTCTTGTTTGTAATAACCTTCCCTCAACGTGCCCTGTTTACTCATTCCGTATTTAGCATTTTCCTACATTTCCCAGGGTTCATTTCAGCAGCCTCAGAGGACTCGTTCAAGTGTCTGTTTTTCAAAAGTAAGAGGTAAAGTGTAAAAGGATGTCAAGAGTTTTTCCGTCTGACAAAAAACTCAAAACATAAGCTGTCTTCGAGCTGCACTGACTTCAAGTCTATAGAGGCGGCTGTCACTGGGAAACTTGACATCCTCTTCTATAATATATTGTTCCCACTGTCATTGTTTGTCAGCGCTAAACAGTGGAGTAGGAGGAAACCCTTGCTCTTTGATTTCAAGGGACTGACATCAAAATGTGGCAATCAAGTCTGATGTGTTATGATCCCTAAAACATTTTGCGAGATCATTCTCCATTATTGTGTTTGTGTTCAACGCGATGCCCTGTTTTCTGTGTTCAGCCAAACATTTGCAAACGAACAGAAAAGAACGCCGCCGCTGCTGAATGTATATCTTTGGCTTTCATCCACCTGCACCATCATTTTCACACATACAAAATCCTGAGTGGAAATGGAAGAAACACACAAAAGAGGGTATTTTTTTATGCCAGGTTGAAGTGTTGAAGAGTTGACATATCTCTAAAGAGAGGAGAAGATAGGAAGAGATTTCTAAAACCTGCTTCTGCTAGCATAGGCTAGCGTAATTTTCTTTTCCCGCCATGAGAATTAATCCAATGTTTGACGCATCATTTTTCTCCCAGGTTGTTCACTCCCCACTTTTCATGACTCCTCACAGCTTGAGAAACACTGCGCTATGGAAAATAAGCGTAGGAGACCACAGTATGACCAGAATTATTGCAACTGTGTGCAATGAACTTGCAATCTTGTTCCTTTTTAAATAGTTGCTTCAGAAACAACGGCTGCGACCACTTGCGGTTATTTGATATCCTCAAAATTACTTTGGTCCTTCAAGGTTGAAATAAAATGACAATATCACCGAGTCAGTCTGTGATCGGGTTTCAATTGAGTGGGGTCAATTTGACAATTACGTGTAATCCGTTAATAAGGCGATTAACTGTGATAAACTGGTGAAAGTAGCAGATTTGCTGCTGCCTGTTGCACATCTGTTATCTGCATAAACAGACATTAACATTAACTAGAAAATCACATTACCTACATTCATACATACATACCTAAATTCAGACTTCATTTATGTGAAGCAGAAATTCCTCCACAAATAGTGATGTAGTTGCTTTAAGATGGTGATTTAACTCTAAAATTATATAGGGACTTTGAAACCTTTTTTTTATAGAAATGTAACTAAAATAAAACCAGTTGGCAGCCACTTGACAGTGAGATCCATCACAGAGGAGTTGCAGACTGATCTCAGTTGATTGCAGCATGTTGGCAACTGCAATAAATTAAATTGCCAACCGTCACCAAACTGTCTGAGAGTGGTTGCATTCAGTCTGAGTCGGACTGCAGTTGTTTTGAGAGAGTGCCTTCCACAAGGCAATCTGTGCAATCACCTTGTGATCGAAAGTGTCCCCAGTGTTGCGAGGACTGTCACTGAGCTGTAATGGGTGTTTTGCCTGTCGTCGCTACATTACATTTTACATTTTATTTAATTACTGCTAGTCTCTAATTGTGCATGCAGCTCTTTAGTTTTGGTTGACATTAATGGTCCTGTGCCCGTTTCTGCATTTTAATATGTAGCATTGATGCTAAATATATGTTTGCACTCCTCCAAAAAAACATAAAAACAGGAGGCGGTAATAAAATATTTATATTACCTCAACATGTTCTTGTGAAGTTATCCACAAAAAGGACACTAGTAGACAGCGACTATATATTTTTGATATTTGCGTAAAACCACTTACATCATTTGGAACTTAAATATTGACACACGGTGGCCTTCAGGATTTTTTCTTTTATCACCTTTTTTACCCTCTTGCTCTGCTCCCCCACCCCCACACTCGCCCGGCTCCATTTCTAGCCATCAGGGAATCCTGCAGTGCATCTAGGCCGATTCACCTCTACACATCATTTATCACTATAAACATTGCTCATTGCTCCAAGCAAATATGTTTATTGTTGTCATTCACTCATAGGCCATTTATTTAATGTGTTTTCTCTCTCTCCTTTCACTCTCCGCATCTGTGTTCATTGTGAGGCGCGAGTGTATTGTGAGGAAATCAAACGCATATTTAACGATAATGGACTGATGTGCGAGTGAATGGAGGGAGATTGGAACAGAACAGCGTGCTGGAAAATCAGATCCCAACATCTCCAAGGTACAAACATAATAGGAAGTCAAAAAGAATGCCTTTGCGCCTCAGCTGTTGTGAATTCTCCCTTTGTCAGTCAGGGCCCGGGCATCTCTGCCATTGTTCCGCTTTTTAGAGAAGGAATTGGATTTTTTTTTTCTCAGTGGGTTTTTCTCCTCTTGTGCGTGACAGACTTAATTAGGACATTTCTGAGTGATTTATTCACAAAAGGACACTGGCTGTACCTCTGACCAGCTCATTTTGAATAGAAGTGGACAACGCTGGCCAGAAATTGTTAGACATTTTACGAAAAATAAGTAATCAAGCTGCTGGAGAGTGGTTTATCTAAATGGATTCCAGCTGTAGATGAAGTGCAACCTGTTGGTTTGCGGTTTACTGGTTTTCCAAAATGCTTTAATGACTCGTAAAGTTGGAGTTATAAGAGAAAGTAGACTTTGCCAAACCGGCAAGAGGGACAAAGAAAAGGTTGCATGCACTCACACAGGTTTATTTCCTCTGCAGGGTCATATAATAAACAGTGAAATGATTGATACTATGCAGGCATGTGTGCACACACTTGTATTCATTCTATAAAATGACAGATTGCCCTTTACCTCATCAAACTGCAAATACTCAATCACGCTAACTAAGGTAATGCACGTTTTTATGGCATTTAGCCAACACACACTCACACTACACATATATACACGCACACACATATTCACAGCTTTTTCACAAAGGAAAAAGGTCAGCATTTTAATGGCTTTGCTCCCCGTGGTAATCGCCTTTTTGGTTAGCTGTGCAAAGTAAATGAAAAGATGTCGACCCACGTGTGAGGTTAACCTATGCTGCTCCATTTCAGTAAGTGACGTGCCATTAGCCTCACCCTCCACTGTGAGCTCTGTGAAGTCGGGTAATCCACTGACTCATTTTGCTGCACATCAGCGAGCGCTGGGGGAGGGGATTTCCCCATTAAACTCGCGTTGCATCACCATTGTCTCAACATGACTCTTTGCCGCCATATGGTTGGAGAGCTTGGAGACTTGGGGGGATCAAGTTCATCTATCCATCTCTGGACATGGAGTCTGCCCATTATGGTTTGCTACCATCATCATATACAGTTGGCTACAAGCCAGACAAGGTTGGCTCATTGTAAATTGGTAAGCAGTTCAGCATATGGTATAAACAAAACAAAGTAAGATATTTAGCTTCTTTGGATTTGTATCCATTAATGCAACCCTGGAATGTTAACTAATGTGGAAGAATGTAAACTGATGTGGAAGGAACTGTGTGCCGGGGGTTCTTGACTTGCAAGAATGAAGACTTTGAAGGAAGCTATCTACACATTTGATGATTTTAGTTTTATACTGTTGATCTCATCTTATATTGAAAGGGTGACTGAACTAAATGTCTTTGCGTCAAAGTAACTGGCATTTCACGCTGCCAGTAAATGCAACTAATTGCAGTCTGGATTCCTTCATCAAAAGTCTGGGTTTTGCCAGACAAACAAGGGAAAATTAATTCCCCACATTTGCATTCAAGTCTCTAGAAGGGGGGAAAGAAGCAAGCTAATAGGAGTAAACAGACTACGACGAGTCCTCTGAATGTAGTGAAGTGCGGCATTGCTCCCCTCCTGCTGCAGCTGAAATCCTCCTGATTGGTTTAAGATTGCACGCTTGCACCGATAATAAGCATAAACCCGTGTGGAAAAATTTCACAAAGTCCACAAGGGTGTCCTTCAGGGAGGAGAGAGGAGTGACAGAGGGGTCCGGAGTCAATGTTGTTTCCGCACTAGCCGGCTCGCGTCACGTCCTAATCCTTCCCCCTGGAACCCAGGCAGCGTTAAACTAGCTGAAATGAGTGCCATGCAGGGAGTAAATGGAGGGAGACGGCCGTCCACAATGGCCCTGGAAAGTAGCTGCTCTTGTAAACGGGAGGATTAGAGGGAAAGAAATCCTCCTCTCCTTGTGTAGGCGTACCCACAGAGACAAAGCCCAGTGTTTACACTCTCTTTCTTCACGTACAGCCCCCCAACCCCGGGTCCACTGTGTGATCAGCCGAGCATAGTCGGAGTGAAGACTAGGAGATGAAGTGCTCATTCCATCTCATTCTGCGTGGAATATACTGTACCTTAGTTGTTTTTATCCATGCTGGGCGCATGTTGGGTAGTTCGGTCAGTTACAGCCCTTTCGTCAAGATTGGATCAATAGCTGTAGACCCAAAAACTAAATTGTACTTCATACATTTACTGCGTCTGTTTCTGTGTTTTAACTCATTCGGTTGTTAACAAATCACTGGCAACTTCATGCAGTTCTTGTTAAGCAGCACCCATCAGAAGGGCTGTGACTAATCACTCAGCCACCGGCCGTCCCCATCACATTAACACTTTAAAGTGAGCTCATTAAACGGTTGGGCCCTCAAGGTCTCAGTCCCCATGCAGGTACCAGCAGCCTGCCATTTGCATTCCACACCCCGACCCCACTATGATTTGGAAAACAGGCTTTCCAGGGAACGTGGGCAGGCATGACTGGAGAAAACAGAGCAGCCCCATCACCTCTGCCTTGCTAGCCACAGTCACTCCCTTCCTTTCTCCAGGCAACATTTTCCGCCGCTCAGCTCCTTTCCGTCTTGCTCTGTTGCACTTTGCCCTTTTTTTCTTTTTTTTTTAACTCCTTTGTTCTCTGAATTTGTCCACCCTTGTGTCTCTTCTTTTAATGTCAGTTTCCAATCTGTGTCCTGGAACTGCATCTCCCCATCTCTTTTGTTATTCTCTTATAAAACAAATGGCGCCGCACTACTATTAAATGCATGCGCATCAGCACGCTGTGATGTTCTTTTTGGGTTTTTTTTTTTTCCCCAAATGGATGGAATTCAAGGGAGGTGAGTGGAGAAAAAAATGCTTCATTGTAGTATGCCTCCCATTATAGTGGGCATCTGATGATCTATTTAGAGACCTGTGCAGCTAACGAGCACTTCATTTTCAGGTCCTGCAGTGTCTGATGACACATAAATAACAGTGCATTTCATTATGCTAATATGGAGCAGAAAAAGGTGTGGGCTAAGAACCGTGGCTGGGTTTGCACCTTGTGTTTTGTGTGTGTGTGTGTGTGTGTGTGTGTGTGTGTCAGACAGCAGACTGTGTTCGGTTGATGGAGGCATTCAGTCTTGTAGACATGTCCCCCAGAAATAATGTCTGCTAATGTTGGTGCTCCTCCAAGGTGTCTGTGGTGGCATGCCGGGCGCCCTCTTTTCACTCCCCATTTTCCTGTACAACAAACAGCCATAAAGCCTCATGCGCAAATTGAAAATTATAAACATGCAGCAAACTGTTTTTCTCAATCAAAACAGGGCTTTGTAATTTGTTCGTGGCATCTAATCAGCAATGCTCCTCAAACATTGTTAAAGATTACCTTCCAAATGTTCAGAGTAACAAAGTATAGTGGAGCGAAACGCAGAGCACGTGTTCATTAATAACAAGTCTTTGGTGTAAATATGGAAGCTAATCAGACAAACCTCGCCTTATGAGGTAATCAGCAGAGATATATGTGTGTGTGTCCGTGTGTGTGTGTGTGTGTGTGTGTGTGTGTGTGTGAGAGAGAGAGAGAGAGATCGGGCTCCCAGGTAATTATAGCAGACAGCTGCCATGGCATCCTGGATCAGTCCCACGTCAACAAGCTGCAAACACACTCTGACGTGCACGCACACACACACACACACACACACACAAAATAGGTCCCACATCAATGTGGCGTCATTATTAGCGGGCTGATGCCCAGATTTGTGTCATTTTATTCAGAGTCACAGATAAGCCCAGGCAGATTGTGTCTGCGAAGCATCCAGAGTGGCTCGTACAAAGACGAGATGCACCTGCCACGGAACACGGGAGAAGGAGCCGCTGTTAAGATAGCAGGAAGACAATGATTTCAAACCTTGTCGCGAAGACGGAGATGCCGTTATGCAAAACAGCCTCTGCCTTGGAGAGAAGACAGGGAGTGCCGGTCAGCCTCACCCAGCTGACAGAGGTTGAAAACACGGGGCGGGATGCACTTCTCCATCTTTAGCCCCTCTTCTCTCCACACCTGATCCTCCCCTTGATGTACCCTGATCTGTCAAACCCTTTCCTCCCTCCTACCACTGCTGTCTTTCAGTCTCTCTCTCTCTCTCTAGTCTGTGCTGTGTTCGCCAGGCATGGTGTGGTATCATGCCTGCATGCATCATGGACCCGCTAACAAATTACATAGAGTAGCCACTCCGCTTCCCCTCTCACTCAGCTGTCAAGTGGAGCCACTGAAGCATTCTCGCTCCTCTCCTCTCCACTTCCATCTATCCATCCCCCCATCTCACCATCCAGCGTTCCTCTTCCTGCCACACTTCTTTGCCCCTCCCACCCCCATATGCTATACCTGCACACCCATAAG
>VUQK01018034.1:14230-50205 GCA_015106715.1 Bujurquina vittata | reverse complement strand
AAAAAAACGGTTAGTAAAAATTGAAAATTTAGGTTCCACAATTTAGGAGCTGTGGATTTTTTTAAAGCACATTTCCTTATGGGAGTATGAGGAAATATCACATTTCTGCCAATTCTTCCATTAGATGTTGCCAGTTTGGCTCTTTAATTACCACTTTTGATGATAACGAGTGGAGAATTTAGAGCCGTGTTGGTGCCACAGAAAATGTAAAGGAGGTCATCAGAAACATAAAGACTGCTATTCTAGTAGAAGTGAAAAGTCCCAGTAATCTGTTCTGTAGTATACCATAAATTTGCTGTGGTTTCATTTTTGCCTGCTGTGCAAATGGGCTGTTCTGAGCTGAGGAAATGAGTACCAGTCTGCATTTCACACAGCAGCCCCTTGATCAAAGAACTTATTTGCTGAAAAGTTGGCGTATTCCTCCGAGGCTTGGGGAAGCTATGTTATGGTAAAGTAAATGTGACACTCCAGCACAGAGTTTGGCATGGGATTATTTACAATTAGGAATTTCAAGGGATTTACGCACAAGAAGCCTGTGGGCCACAATGAATCAGCACAAAAAGGCAAAAAAGTGGAATAACTTTGCCATCGGTCAGAAAGGTACGGCCCTGCTACTTGCTCAGTTATAAGCTGAAAACCCATTTCTTCCCACATCACCTTCACTGCACTGAATCATATTCCCTCTGCACATCTGCTGCCTCTAATTTGGTCTTAACTTAAAAAAAAAAGATTCTTATACCTCCATTTCGAAAAACCTTTATCCCAGTAATGTTGGTGATCTAAGAACTGAGATTTATTCTACCAGTGCCTTCACTCCTAAGTGGCTCTTGGATAAAAGCATCAAGTAAATGCCTAAATCATGAAATGGGGAAATGTTCCCAAAAATGGTCTGAGTATCTTTTTTTTTTTTTTTCCCTCCACAGAAGCTGCCACATAGCTGTCAAATAACTAAAATCATCCGTACATAGATAATTGGATAAGTTCCTTGCTCTCCTGAAAGAAAATGATTTTTGTGGCCTGATTTGATCTCAAGTCTGGTAGCAGTGCTGCATTTGAGTCATCGGCTCTTTCTTTGTGCTTTTATTCTAAGCAAAATTACTTTAAGTTCACCAGGAACCAGCTGTTTTGGGTGAATTACAAAGGATTTATTTGCCATACTGTACATATACAAAAGGGAAATGGCCATCTGTTGGTTGGGCTTGCCAATGACTGGTGAATGTTTGAACCAGTAGCTTTGCCCCCACCCCCCGAAGATGGACACATACAGAAACACTGAATCTTGCACTTCTCGGCTCATCAGATGGCTCGCATACCGCAGTGTGTTAATTGCCTGTCCAACATTAGAAAGAGATACCGTCCAAAAAGCCCAAAGGTTTACAGACTGACTTGCTTGCCTGGAAAAGGTGGAGAGGATGTAAACTCCTTGGGAGAAATTTCCAAAAACGCATCCCTCCAGAAATCAGAGGAAATGGAACAAAATAGAAAGTTGAAAGAAATATCGAGAAAGTGTTGAACCTTGAGGAATACGAGCAGAGGGAGCGGTGGAGAGAAAGAGAAATTACTTTGGGATCGTGCCTAGTGTTTTGGCTGCTTTAATGACTGATGGAGAACAAAAGTCTCTTTTCTAATCCTAATGAGTTTAATTATGGCTTGCCCTTAGCCAGGTGTTTGGATCAGCTAATGTCTGGATTCATTAATTGTCAATTAAAACAGAATCAGGCGCCTGCTCCCAATCTCAGCCACCTCTCACAACAAACATTAAAACGCACAATAACTGTTTGTTGTGTTCAGCCATTTGATGACAGTCCAAAATAAGATAAGCTTGGATGGTAAAGTTGTGATGGGAAATGAAGATGGATTTAGGATATGTGCCCCCCACCCCCCCTTTAAAGTGAAAATGACATTTTCTTATCTGTTTTTCTGTGATGAGATGGGATTGGCAGTTTGCATTTCATTCTGTGATAAAGCGCCTGTTATTGAAAAAATGGGAACGAGGGAGGGGCCGAGGGAGGATGAAAGACAGGATGCATAAATAGGCTTTCAGATCGATAGAAGAGCCAGGAGAGATTAAGAATACAGACTTTTCTTTCTCCAAGATTTAAGTAATAAGGTGTGTGTTTCTTTGTCTTTGTTTACACGTGCGTGCAGGACCGTGTGTGTGTTCTTGCGCAAGAATATGGAGATTTGTTTCATTTTGAGGAGACAATGAGTTTAAGCTTAATGCTCAGTGCTGCTGCTGAGAAAACAAATGCTTTCAGTTGAGGACAACAATAAGATGTAGATAGTGGGAGGCTGCAATAAGGAGGGTTGGAGATGAGTGGTAAGTGCAGTCTGCACTTTTTTCCAGCCTATGAATTTTTTTTTCTCACCTGCCTTTTCATGTCTTATGCATTGTTCCTTCCCCTCTTCTACCACTTCTTATATTTCTACCTGCCCTGTGCAAAAGCTGAGCATTAAAACATTCATGAATGTTGGATTTATTGCAGGCCTGCTGCATTACTTTTAACTATGTTTACTCAGTCTGACAGCTGAGGGTAATTTGTAATGCGAACCTGCCAACCAAACTAAAATTAGCTGTGCTAGAGTGTACCAAAATCTGAAATTACTGTTACGCATTCTCAAAGAGTCTGGAACTGACAGCATTCAAGATGCATCTCCGAGCCCTTTCTTGTTTGCAGTGGTCAGGGAGAGATTGACAGATGAGGCCAGGCAGGAGTCTCTGTGGACTATGATCTTTGCAGATGACATTAAGATCTGTAGTGAGTAACAGATACAGTAGAAGAGAGCCTGGAGAGGGGGAGGTATCCACTGGAGAAAAGAGGAATGTGCGTGAATGAGATGGAGATGGGTGTGACCGTGGAGCAGAGATAGTGAAGGTGGAGGAGTTAAAATATGTAGGATACACCATCGAAACAACAGTGAACAAGAGCTGAAGACAGTGCAGGCAGGGTGGAGTGGATGGAGACGAGTGTCAGAGGTGACAGAAGGATTGCAAGAGTGAAAGGAAAGCTTTACAAGATGGTAGAGAGACCTGCTATGATGGATGGTTTGGAGACGGTGGCACTGACAAGAAGACAGGAGGCTGAGCTGAAGATGTTAAAATCTTCATTGGGAGTGAGAACGATGGACAGGATTAGAAATGAGTCCATCAGAGGGACAGCTCAGAGAGAGCAGCTTCAAGACAAAAGGCAGAGAGATGAGGCTGACATGGTTTGGACATGTGCAGAGGAGGGATAGTGGATCTACTGGGCAAAGGAATTGAATATGGAGCTGCCAGGTGGGAGAAGGAAAAGGAATACTTTGGAAGATTAACAGATGTAGTGAAGGAGGACATGCAGAGGGCTGGTGTGACAGAGGAGGATGCTGGGATAGGGTGAAATGGAGTGAGATGATCTG
This sequence comes from Bujurquina vittata, assembly GCA_015106715.1. Lineage (NCBI taxonomy): Eukaryota > Metazoa > Chordata > Actinopteri > Cichliformes > Cichlidae > Bujurquina > Bujurquina vittata. The sequence continues at coordinate 46,809 of VUQK01018034.1, read as the reverse complement.
CTTTGGTGGTACCAGAAGGAAAAGTACCTGTAATTTCAAAGTTCTGACCTGCCAGACCAAATGAATGAGACAATAGACTAAAGCAGCACTGGTCTATAATGTCTAATGGGAGCGGGTCTACTGTAGACACTGGTAAAGGTACCTCGTGCTTTTTTTGCTGTGCAACCCTGCTGCTGTTTTCCCGTTCCCTTTATTCTTCTATTGACCGCATTTTCCAGGTTTTAAGAGTTCTGTTTTTTTCAATCTCAATCCAGGGGCATGCTGTTAAGATTGGCTGACCTGCATATGTGGCTGAGGTTATGTTTACATATTGCACATTTTTATTTGTTTACATATTTACATAAACATCATAGTCTCATTTTGTGCATTTATGTACAGATCCCTGAAAGACGCTTCTGCAGCATATCCACTCTTAAAGTAATGGAGTTGTCAGTGTGGCTGCAAGACTCGATTATGTTAAGTAAGACTTAATGCCGGAATTCAAAACTAGCAGAAAGGACGGGGTCGTCGGCTTTGTGGGCGTGTAACGGCGCTTTCAAGGTTTTGAAAGTGAAGCACAAGTGTGGAACTTATCGCCTTTTAAAGAAATAATCTCCCTGAAGAGGTTTAATCACAGACGGCCTCGTACCATTTCTGCATTTCACAATAATTATCGCATAACTAGCAATAGACCTGCAGGCCGTAGGCATGCTAGGGTTATATCTTACTGTTACTTTCTGACAAATGGACCAATTTAAAGCAAAAAGAGGGAAGGGATTAATATGGAAGCTTTTTGTTTTGCCTTATGTCTCTGTGTAGGGTCTGTCGTTCAGGTCACTACTGGTGACTGTAACAACACACACCCTTTTTTTTCTTTTTCTTTTTTTAAATCACATTTTTTTTTATAGAGTTTTTTTAATGCATTTTTGCTTTTATTGTATAGCGGTACAGGGAAGGACAGAAAAGCAGGGAGACGGAGAAGGGCCACAGGTCAGTGGCATATGGTCACCTGCTCACCCACTGAGCCAAACCAGCACCCACACCCATAATCTGCACACTTGTGAGCATGTCTCACTGCAGGCAACACAGTGTGTGTCTGAATGATGTTACCTGTTCCACATTCGGGAGAAAGCTGTGACTTCTGTTTTCACTCACTCAATAAATATTTAATAATTATTCATATCTTGTATGAACTACCCACAATATGATGCTGATTAAAGCTGACCTTTTCTTGAACTTAACATGATTTTTTTTTTCTTTTTTCTTTTTTCTTTTAGAAAAATCAGTTACCGTTCATGCAGGTGACTGACCTAAACCCTTTGTGCTTCAGATTGTTCTGGTGTCTTTGACATTCAATCCATTTTGTGCATAATAACCAAGAATGCATGAGATCACTGCAAAATAACTTCATGATTCATAATTTCTTTGCCCACAGACACGAGCTGAGTCATCATTGACAAATTATAGCTGGCGGCTGGTGCCATTTTCTCTAAAATAAAACCACTGATCTGAGAAAGTGTTTTAATATCTTGGAGTTCAATCAAATGGTGATCAATGGCTTCTTAATCTTTTTTTTTAATAGGTAGCTCTTTTACAGGAGCAAATAAATGTTTGCCAATGCTCCACTGCTTGTTTTCAAGTAGAGGGAGGGCTGCATCAAGTTAAAGCATTTCTGCTTTTTTGACGTTGATTTATAAGAGTATGTTCAAAGCCTCATCCAATATTTGGCATGTGTTTGTATAATTATGGGCAACTTAATGATCTGAAGGGCAAAACTGTACATATTCCAAGTTTTCCTCACATGGAAAATGGCCTAATTGTAAAAAGGAATGGGGATATATACCCCCCAAACAGCAAAATGCTGTGAGCACAGCAGAGCAATGTGCCGAGGTCTGACATCTCTGTATGCAGTTCAACTTTCGTTGTCCGAGGAATGCGCTCGCTGCAGTGTCTCTGCACTGGTGCTGGCGAGCAGTGGGGATAGTGTTAAAGCTTCACTGTTTGCTTTGGAGTCTGTCTGCTACAGATGCCTGACAGCACTTTGATCCTAAACAATCACAAGCTAAGCTGTGGCTTAAGATGCAAAAAAATAACAAATTACAACAGACATAGCTGCAGATGATATAAATACGGCCCTCACCTCGAGAGAGGTGAATGACAGGCTTTTGTTCATGTCGATAAGAGGCTCTTTTAGCTTCTTTTTTTTCCCCTCCCTGTTTTGAAGCAAGGGGATAACAAAAATGCATTTGCATATTTTTGGACACGCTTATCCCATACATTTAAAAAAATTGCTTTACTGAGCATCTTCTGGTGCAATGCATTTTACAGTTTACTTTGCAGAAGTCTTATGCCTGCTTGATAAATGTCAGAAATACACCAATACACTATTTATTTCCGGCTACATAATCTTCTGTTTCATTACCTTCCAGCTTTAACTTAGATTTCAGTAGACAATGCTTCAAGGTCTGTAAAACACTCTCAATATCTTAAAGTAATAATGTCCTGCAGCGTTTGGCCTTGAGGCACGGTTAGATAAGGAGCAAGGTTAAATTGCTTACTGGTTCCTAAAAGATTCAAAGTTAAAGGACACTCTCGGCAGTTTAGATGCTAAAGCTGCAAGTTATAGTGTCTGAGGGCATAAAACTATTTTCTTTAATAATGAGGTCAGTCAGTAATAGTTTCCCCATCATTCTGAGAGTAAAAGCTGAATGTGGCACGAGTCTGAGAGCAGCTGGGCACGGTGGAAGTAAAGGTTTGCAGGAACACAGTCACCTGTACCTTTTTATCTACCAGCCTCCTCTTATTCCATTACTCCCTGCAATATTTCAAACTGATACTGTTGAAAAATTCACGAAATGGGAGTTGTATTTTTATTCATTTGTAGATGTATTTTCGGTGGGTGATATTTTGCCAAGCTCCCTCACACAAAAACACATTTTCTGTAACTATTCACTCAGACCTGTTATCCCAGTTGAATGCTTACAGCAGATGTTTGCTTTTCATCAGCACCAGTATGCCATTTCTTCCAGGAATGTTGCCGCCTGAAATATTCAGGTACATTCATCAGTAAACTTTAGGCCCTGTGATCATTGTACTAAGTTACGTTAATTTACCAGACATGTACTTAAAAATCTTTATGGTGAACATTTTTATGTTGAGTGCTTAAACAGTTGAGCATTAAAATGTCTGTATATCCTGAATACCTTTTGGTTTGGTCAGTGTTATGCGCCGTTATATTTTTGCTTTTGGTGTTGATGATTAGTGTTGGGTCAGAAATGGGATTGCTGGGTTTAGCCTTCTGCAGAGCTCAGGACAAGCATGTATACTTGTGTTAGAAATGTAACAAGAAATATTTGAAGCCTTTTTGATGAAAATGCCAAAATAAAAAAATCCATAATTTCATTAGTTGTCAAATATCTGCTCATATCTGGACATCTTTGTCCTTTCTGAATCTTTTAGTCCTTGTGGTTGTGTTGCGAGGTTTCTTTGTTTCTAGATAACAGCTTTAAAAAAAACTAAACCAAAAAAACCTTAGTTAACTTCCCACTGGTTGTCTTGTATTGCCTCTCTCACACAAAGATATCCCACTGTCACTATCACTGAAAAGAAACCACAGAAGGCCTCAAGATGAGAAGAGTTACAAGATTTTACTGCATCCTTCTGATCATGAGTACGAAGGCAGCCTGATGTCAGATTAGTGGGTGGTAGCATCGCCACATGAAGGATAAAAAGAGAGAATGAAGAGTGGGGGGAAATGATGAAGTGAGGGCAGGAAGCTCCCCTTTCATTCTTTGTTCTGGGGAAAAGTGATGAAGAGATGGGCAGTGGGTGGCATGTTGAGAGAGGTAATGATGAGCGGAGTTCCTGTGGTGAAATAAGAAAGCGGAGGGAATGTCACATCAGGGACAATATATGAGAAAAAGATTTGTTGGGAATAAAATGGAACATACTGAAAGGAAATCCAGAGAACTTGAGAAACTTTGAAGGGGTGTAGTGGTAAACAGAAAAGACATCGTGGAGAAGTAGAGGATAAAAAACCTACACATGTTTTTGTTTTAAGATCACATGCCAGTGAAGTAACATGCTCCTCTGGTTGCAACAGTAAACAATCAAACACAGGAAGGTTGCAGAGGTGAAAAGAGGATGGAAGTGAGAAGAAACAACTGCAAGAGCAAGTACTGCACTGATGACAGTGGTGAAAGGGACAGAAATTGAATAAATGGCAAGATTGTTACTGGCTGAAAGTAGAGCGTGACCAAGAAAAGTGTGTGAGAGGTGGAGGGAATGTGTTTTACTTGCTTTAGGTATGAAATCAGTTACCAAAAAAAGTTTACTTAGATACTACAAAAATAAATGTGAACTGAAGGTGATATGTAAAATTGTTAGTTGTCGTTATACACCACTAGTACAAGAAATGACTAAAATACCCTTTGAGTCCTAGAGTTGCTAGTTGTAAATGCTACTCTTCATAAGCTATTTATCCAGTTTTACACTCGTATGAATTGTATCAAATATGAAATGCAGTTGCCAAATTTCAAATTTGAGGTCAACTGTGACCTTAAATTCAACCTTCCCACTAACAGGACTAATTAAAGTTACGTGTGTTTTTTAGTATTTAATATGCAACTGAAAGTGCTGCAACTCTCAGAACTTTGCTCCAGTGAAGTGTAAACACAACCTTTGTATTTCCACTGTTGTTGTGGTGTGCCATAGACAGACTTATAACCAACTGATGAAACCTGCACATCCTGTACATGACATAACATTCTTAATTGCTGAAATTAAGGTTTTTCCTGCTCACCTCATCTAGCCTGATCAGGCTGGACTCTAAATACATATAGAGCTTCTTTTTTTTTCTGGTAAATTGATGTATAATCGACCTGCAATAAATTTTCGCTGTTACGTATCCTATATATACCATTTTCTGATTTATTTTTAAATACACCAACGCTTGCATCGGACAGCAACTTGGGGATTCAGTATCTTGCCCAAGGATACTTTGGCATGCAGCCCGGAGAAACCAGGAATCGAACCGCAAACCTTCCAATTGGTACATGTAGGTGACCTGCTCTGCCTCCTGAGCTACAGCCACCCCATGAGTGTAGCACATACAATAACAAAATGTTTGCGCTTGAGCAGTGAAAAGCTGTTGTGAAGAAGATGAAAGGACTTGATTTAAAAATAGAAATTAAATATCTGCTGGGTGTCAGGAAAATAAGACCAGAGTTCAAGCAGTGAGAAACTTAATTCACACTCAGTAAGGTCATCATTAGACGGTGACCTAACAGCAGTGGATTACATTCAGAAGCTCTAACAAGGTATCCGGGTCAGGAATGTCAGTGTGCTGAACATCACAGTTCAATTTTAGCATGAAGCAATTTAATTTGCCACCTGCACAGAGGAGTAGAAAGCAAACAAAACCTGAGTTTATATCCTGACTTTACACTTCAACTCGACTCTGTGGTGCCTTTTAGCCTCTTTTAGCTTTTTGTTTAGCTTTTGGCCAGCTGGCTAAGGCAAAAAAAAAAAAGCTCTGATGAATCTAAACATTAAAGAGTTATATATTTCCCTTAGCAGTTTGGGGAACCAGCTCCGTGAAGCAAGACCAAAATGGTGCTTCGATGGAAATTAATTTTGGACTTCCGCTCATAAGCTGGACAAATGAATGCTAATGTTTCTGTTGAATATATAATTTGGCAACTGTGGATGCATGTTTAGATTGTTTTTGTGTGTGTTTTGAGTCATAACAGTGATTAAAGATTCACTTTAATCTGTTAGCGGTTTATGGAGTAAGCTCCACTCAAACAAATTCGATTCCTATTCTTTGACTCGTCCGACGAGACTGCCCCTTTCACCTGTGTGAAGTTGAATCTGATTGTATAACTCAAGGGGTAAAACATTTCCTGACACTGCCATAGTCAGCATTGTTGTTTAATAGTCTGCCTTATAGGATGAGGGGACACCAATCGTGCCAGGGAGCTCCTCGGATAAGAAAAACATGCAGCTGTAATAGCGCCGGACACAGTGGATAAAGGTGTCAAGCAGAACTTTGCTCTCTGCCAGGAAGTGGAGTTTTTCTCAGTGACAGGCTGAAAATGTTGCATAGATGTGAGCTGGTCGGACTAAATGTGAAGAGTGGTTACATTTTAGCAGCTGGAAATTGAAAGGGCAAAGAGTGTGTAAGGCTCAAGGTAATCACCTTGTCTGAGTGAAAGGTTATTTAATGTAGTGGCTGAATGAAGAGTGAGATAATTGAGAAAAATGAGGAAAAAATTGTACATGGCAGTGTTGAAGTAGAGAGCAGATAAATGAAATAGAGCTTAGTATTTTACTAAGTTACCAAATTACCATATTGATTTGTTTTTTTTTCCTCTGTATTTTAAAGTTTTGAAACTCAGAATGTGCACTAATTCAGTGACAATTGCTCATTTAGTGTTTGTTTATTATTTAACCTTTAAACATCCTTAACTACACCTACCTTATGCAGTCACACCAAAGTAACTTAACTGTCCAAGCAAATAGCTTTTCTTTAAATGCTGCTTTAAGAGAATGAATAAACGGGATGCTGACAAATGCAGGCAAAAGTGGGAAATGATGCAGAAAATTAACCAAAAGAAGGTAACCGAGAGGGACAAGGACACAGGGGCAAGCATGAAACGCCACAATCTATTTGGGTGGAAAGAAAAAAGAAGGAACAAAAAGATTTGAGTTGAATATTGCGTGTTTTAGCAGTGCAGTATTGATATGGCAACCAAAACTGAGCATGAATAAAAGGCATATTCAAGTAAGACTCAAACACTCGGTAGGAGGCACGGAAAACGAGGAGGAGAATATTTTTCTGTGAAGAGGACAGAATAAAATGAGTGAAAGATTGCTAAAGTGAACCGGCCAAACAATAAGAGATCCAAGCAATGGTGTGCGAGAGAGCAGGGAGGTCAGAGAGGAGTGGAGATTATGAGTGAATGCAGCGAACAGAGAATTGAATGAGAAGTCAGCGAAGGTGAAGGAGAGCAAATGAGAAGGCTAAATTAAAGATTGCGGCGAGCGTGAGAGGAAGGTGCTGAGAGAAAGAAGAGAGGAAATGATGCATGAAGGTAACGCCTTGCAGGAGGCTCTGGCTTATATCATTTTAGCACCTCGCTACTTTCAACATTGGCTCTCCTCCTTTGTCTCTTCTGCCATCACCTTTTCTCTTCATGCCTGTTGTTTTAAGTTGCTCTGTGTTAGCATGTCAGTGTGAAATACAAACTGTTAACTTGTAATTAAACATCATATTTTTATCTTTCTCAAAATTCAGGCTCACTTTCGGGTACCTCTTTTACGCCGTCTGGATGCTTACCTGCCCATAATCTGTCCAAATAAGGGAATAAAGATGAAATCTGATTCCCTGCACCATGCAAGGCAAACTAATCTTTCTCCTCCTGATCTGCTACAGTACATGGGTTCTCCTCTATCTGTATCTTTGCTTCTCTATTTTCCAGTTTTTGCTCTCCTGTCTTCAGTCAACCTTTTTATCTGCCTCGCTTCTTCAGTCTCTCAGCTCGTGTGCTCGGATCTTTCCGTCCCATCCCGCTTTTTCCCTGCGATTGCCTGGTGAGGTTTTGTGAAAGCAAACAATAAAATTCTGATCCACTGAATTCAAGCGTGTCTAATGATATGATTGCAGAATATGAAAGGATAAGACTGTTAATACTTTAAATCAGTGCATGAATATTCTCAAGGTTCCTTCAGGTAGGACAGTAAGGTAATATTTATATGAGCATTCATCAACCTTCATCATTAGCTCTCCTGACAACCTGTATTTATCACTCAGACTGCATTTCCCCTTAGCCTTGTTAAGCATGATTACAAACAGAAAATAATTAAATACTAGACGGAAACGGTGATTACTGTCTGGCTGGTTTTGAAATCTATATGTTGAGGAATCAGAGGAACATTTCAATTTGAAGAATCAACATTCAACAACGTAATTCAAAATGGGAAAGGGACCTTCCCCCCCACAGAGACAAGTTTACTGAATCATTATTAGTTTAGTTTATTTTTTGTCATGTTTTCAAGTTCAGATCGACAGGACTGGCATGGTTATAGTCTACTCATAATAAGATGATATTCATGTGTGTGGTACCTGTAAAAGTACCACCTATAATGAGCGGTCTGTTTAGAGCAGTGATTCTCAAATCCAGGCCTCGTGGCCCGGTGTCCTGCAGGTAATTAATTAGATGTGTCCCTGATCCAACACACCTGAATCAAATGGCTGAGTTACCTCCTCAGTATGCAGTCAAGTTCTCCAGAGTCCTGCTAATGACTTCTAATCTAGTATGTGATGCCAGTGTGTTGGATCAGGGACACATCTAAAACCTGCAGGACACTGGGCCACGAGGCCTGGATTTGAAAATCACTGGTTTAGAGTGAAAAGTTCATTTTGAGTTAAACTCAATTTCACTTGAGTTTTCCCTGGCATGTTTAGCTAAGGAGGAAACAATGCTTTTCTTGTGTACATTATTTATTGCTGTAAATTATGCTCGCACAATCTAGTGCCACACTGTATCTTGTTGACACTTGCAGTAAAAGTGACTAATTAGGTGTGAAGCCCTGTGTGATTTCTGCTGCTGCTCCAGACTGCATCCAGCAGACGGTGATTTAAGATTCTGTTCTGCTCATGAGTAAAGCCCGGTATCTGAGATTGTGCATTTTCTTGTCACATTTGTAATCTGTGGCTTTACTCAAGGACCTAATTTTACATAATTTTTCATAATGTAGCTCGAGATCATTTGAAGTATTGGCTCAATAGTCACTATAATCTTCACTTGTGATTGTGTGTACTTAACTATTGAAACCATATCCTGTGTTTCTACTTTAAATGTTCACGCTTTGCTACAAGATGGTTTTTATTTTTTATTTTTTTTGCTACAGTAACTAATTTAAGTTACTAATTTAAAAATATGTATATGTAGACTAAGTTAGAGAGAGTTACCTCATGTCTTTATATCTGAGGTTATCTCTTGGAGATGAATTATAGGTTTTGTATTTATCACATGGGCTCAAGGACTTCATTAATAATGCCAGGCTGGAGATGCATCTGCATAGTTGCCATGGGAGTTTTGGGCTTTGTAGTAATCCTTTCTTCCCCAGATAATCATGGTACGTTTGTCAAATAGATGTCTGCTCTGTTTCTGTCAAGGCACACTTCAGTATGTTGTACAACTGGTAGCTAGCACATTAGCTGCTGACTCTTAAAGCATCATGAGTAAGCAGTTGGTCAGCACACTGCAGGGAATTGCATCATACCTTCATACCTTTTAACTGCAAATGTCAGAGGAAGTTTGGCAACTGGCAGAAACAACCTTTCAGGATGCACCTAAAAGACGTGCACACAGAAACACACAGAGACTGCCAGGTGGTTATCTTGCAGCACAGATACGCATGTGTTTCTTGAAAGATAATGTGTGCGGCTCTGTATGCTTGCATTTTTTTTTTTAATTTTAATTGTGTAAAACTGTGCCAGGGTTTTGCCATTGGCAAAAAATAAATGAATAAATAAAATGAAACAAAGGGAGGGTTCTTCTGCACTGTGTTGAGCTTGCCTGTCACACTTAAGTGCACAATGACACTCTTATTCAAAGGTGACTGTAGCAAAGACTCGGTCTTGCTTTTAATGTGGCCACTTATGAATTGCAAATAAAATTGCTCCTCCATCACCGTTGATGGTCACAGATTAAAACACTGGCTTCCACTCTAACTTTGCTGGGTGTCTGAAGCTCAAAGCACAAGAGGGTAAACAAATGATTCCTCCCCATTACAAAAAACAACACCAGACTTATCACATTATGTTTGGTTTCAGTCTCTCCCGCCCTCTTTAAGTGACACACATGAGGAAAGATTCACCCATGGACATACATGGGGCACACAGTGAACGCCAAAGATGCTGACCTCCTTCCTTCCTTCACTTCGATCCCTCTTTCCTTTACTATTGTAGTCTGTCTCCAGGTGTGTCAGCAGTCCCTCTCAACCCCCCGCCCCCCCGACATCTTTCACTTTCTTCATCTTGGGTGTTAAGAAGCAACTGGACTCAACAGAAAGTGGAAACATGCAAGCGGTTGAGGCTGAAAGTGGGAGGTTTTTAAAGAAATACAGTATTTTCTGCCTTTGTCTGCCTTTTTCCCCCCCTTCAGGTTTTATTTTACATAAGGACTGATTTTAATATTTAATCCAATTAGTCTGTCCAACTGAGAATAAACAATTTTGCAGCCCTGTGCAGGACTCGGTTCAGCTAGAAATGCTGAATAACAATTTGACCAGTAGGTCTAGTCCCCCACTCCCACCCCCGCCCCCACACCCCAACCCCCCCAAAGATCAGGAGAAGACGGGAGAGAAAAGGACAAGTCTTCATGCCCTTCATCGCACTAACTTTGGACATTTAGCTACTGTATAATTGATGAGATACAACAAAGCCTTGGACCCTGCCAGTGGTAATGTTATCTTACTGCTGACAGGCTCAGAGCACTCACCCAGAGACTGGTATTGAGCAGTGCTGATGTTTGGTTGCTACTGATGCATCACTAAATTCAGCACATTGTTTCATGCACCACCATGGTGGCTCACTCTTTGAGCAACCAAGTAAGCTGGGTATTTGAGAGAGAACTCGGATTGTGCTGGTGGGGAAGGTTTTTCCCCGTCTAACCTCAGAGAGCCTCAGAAAAGAGCAGAAACGACTAAACAGCCGTGGATGTCTGGGCTGTCTCCACTTGAGCCGCTCCCACCGTGACCTTAATGATGTAAATAATTGAAGTGAAGTGTTTTGCTTTGGTAATTCATGTTTTCCGCTTTTCTCTTGGTGTTTCTTCAGTTCGTTGTATGTTTTTAAAAGTTTAATTAACTCTCCTGAGTTGCAGATTGCTGGCAGCTCACTTTGTTGCCAAATGAGTGTTAAGCTCAGCTGCAGATAGCAACGAAAGGGTCTTGTAATGTCTTGCGTTGAAATACAGACTGTCTGAAACCAGCTAATGTTGTTGATAATAACAAAGCATCAGATTCAGGATCCATTAGTCTGACAGCTTTTAGTTCCTGTTCTGTCTGTCACATCAGCTCTTTCCCATCCTGTGTGTCATATCCAATCTGTCCTTTTGAAATCTTGTTTACTCGTACCTTTTTTCCTTCTAAATGCATTTCTAGCTGTTCCTGAGCCCATTGATCTCCTTTCTCCAACCAGTTTGCTTCTTTTATGTAGTTTTTCTCATCCCATTTTTTTAAAAAACTGTCTTAAATGTTGTTTTTAATTACCGTAAGAAATGTTCTTTCACCCTTGCCTCCTAATCAGCTCTGCTGACTGACAAGTGAACAACTTCATTTTCGGCCCACAGATGTGCATGCACTGCGGCAGCTTTGACTCAGAAGTTTGCCTGGAGTTGAAATCATTTTCATCAGGACTGAGTCATCTTCACAATCCTCTCAAAGTTCAAACTAAACCGGAGCAGCGTTTGCAGTTTTTATTCAACTACATCCAACCTAATTTTGCAATAGATTTAATTATAACACGTAAATCTGTTGTCAGAGAATGTACCAAACTATACACACAAATTATATACAGTAGGCTCTTTTCACGCATACACAATGTTCTTAAGTGCTCAAGTACACAAACATGACACACCGCCACGCGTTAATGAGTCAGTCTCAGTTCCATACATGTAAATTTTATTTATATCAAGTCAAGAGAACAATGTTGACTTTGGCAAAATGAAATGAAAACAGAAAGGAAACAACACTGATATTATTATTGGAATTGGCTTTGTTGAATAAGCATCTGTTTGTGTGTGTTTTGGTGTGTGTGTGCCAGTTTGTGTGTTGTGCTGTGTTCTGCTGCTTTTTTTTGTACTTTATTTTGATGCCTAGCCGTAATCAGTATTTTCTGTCCTACGCATGAAGATATTTTTGTGTGCAAAACAAAAAAATACACGTTTCATAGTTTGTGTTTGATCCTAGAATCATTCCCCAGAAAACTGTTGAAAAACACATACACTCTCTCTCTCTATATATATATATATATATATATATATATAATTTGTGTGTGCTTTCAAGTTTTCTTAATTTTTTTCCTTTTTGATGGATGTTTTTCTGTCGGTGGAGTCTCCAACAAAGATTTAATAGCGTTGGCGTCTTCCACAGCAGTTTCTAATTCATTTATCTTTAACTGCTTCCTTTCTGAGAACATTCAATTTGGATTTAACATGAACCCATGTGGCACAAAGGAGTTTGAAGTCACACAAAATGAATTTGAAATTTTAATTTCCATTTAACGCTTTCCGCTTTCTGACCATGCTACACTGCTGAAAATCACAACTTGCACTGGTTGTGGTGTATTTAAACGTTTCACTCGTCCTTCACTCTGGGTAGAGCTCAAGACCACCTCCTACTTTAAATTTTTTTTTTTGTTTTTTTTTTTTACAGCATGTCCAGAAAGCACTAAACATTTTTGAAACATGAAGTCTAGTTCACTGGTTCCCCCCCTCCCACAAACATTCATATACACACAGGCACACAAATGCATCCTGTCCCTGATCCATAGATGCACGCACACTTACACGTCCATTAGCATTATTCATCTGTTTGGTCCATTATCGTCTGACATCCAATACGATCTCGGCTTTCAGAAATGCACACGCTTACGCGTTCCATTGTACACTTCTGGCTCCTCCATTTTGTAATCCATATCAACTCCATTGTAATTCCAGTGTCTTTCTTTTAATAATGTCTGTGCTCCCCTCACTGTTTCCAGCCTGTATCGATTGATCATGTCCAATCCACCCAGCTCTGTATTTATACTCCCATAATCCGCAGGCACAGCGAGCCAAAATCATTGTCCAGACACAGAGGACACATAAGTCACATTCATTGCATTTCGGAAAAGAGCTTCAAAATGGCTGTCTGTGTGAAAGCCAGAACAACAGAGAGGGGCTTTGTCATCCAAACCTTTTCCACTGATGTATTTCTGTCAGAAGTGTTTCTCCAGTATTAGTAGTTGTGTTATTGTTCTTCTTGATCCAGTGTAAATCCTTCTGGTGGCGTGGGAGCGGAGACTCTAGAGAATTGAAGTCTGGTTCTGTTGGTGGGTAGGCTTTCCTGTGATCCACGCAGAGTTCACGCCATCTCGGTCTCTGCTTGTAACCTTTGTTCTGTTGCCCTACTGATGTTTTCCCTCATTAGATTACGTCTTTCCTGCCTTTACGCGTCACTACACCCCTTGTCATCTTTTTCCTTACTTTGTCTCTTAGATTTTTTTGTTTTTATGATTGTGCTTTCTTTTCTCCCTGTCATCAGTATTTTTTTCCTTAAATTTTTAAAGATGAAGTTTTGCTGTGTCCCCAATTTTTGTCAAATCTCAGAGTGCTGCTTATAAAATCCTCACCTCACTTCTTGGTGTACTCTCCCCTCTCCTCACAGGGCAAATCAAAAAGCTGCATAAGTGAGACTTGAGTCACTTGCTGTGCTCCTTTCCTCTGAACTGAAAGTTTTTCATCTAAAATCATTTTGCTTTTGTAATCCCGCCTCACCTCTTTGGCCTTCTTAAATCTGCATCCCATTCAGACCGTCTTCACGCAGAACCCTTTATCCCTCTTCACATTTTGTAATCCGTACCACAGCCTCTATACAACACTTTCCTCCAGTTCTTCAGCGCTCTTTCCATCTTTTCCTTTTTCCCTACCCCTGTCTTTTCCATTATTTGCTTTCCCAGGAGTGATCCCGGTGTTAGAGTTGGAGTTGGTGGCATTATAAGCATGAATATATCCCCTTTGGAAATCACAGTGACCCCCGAACCCCCGACTGCTTTCGCCCTCATCGCTCGTTGTGGACGAAGCTGTGCTTGTTGTTGATGCACACTGCACCAGCATCCCGTGCAGCGACTGGCTCCGCCTCGTCCAGATAACGCTTAGCCGCTTGGCATAACTGACAGCACCATAGCGCCTGGCGACACTCGCCGCAGCATCAGTCGCTAGAGCGACCGAAGAGCCCATATCAAGTGAGTGCCTCCGTTTGCTAACTGTTCCACAGGCAGGGCTTAGAGGGGAAACAGGACTCTGATAAGCCTGTGAGGAGTTCCATTTGTCCCTACCTCTGGGTGTGATTCTCCAGTCCAACAGCTCCGAGTCTCTCAGGGGTGCCGCCAGCGAGAAACTGGCCCGATTGGTCAGCTCTCGCTCCAAACGGGGTTTTGGGCGCTCCCTCTGACGTGACTGACGGGGAAGGGTTGAAGGAGGAGAAGGGGAGTAGTAGAGGGGTGTTCTGTCACTTTCTGAGGTGTATGGTGGTGCCTTATCCAGCTTTCGCTGCCTCACCACCAATGCCATCTCACTTCCTGCCCCTGTCGTTGTAGAAACCACCCCTCCAGCTGAAAGAAACTGCTCCAAGTTGACTTTAGGCTTTGGCCTGGGCTTTGGAGGCAGTTTTGGAGGCACAGAGGAGGCAGAATCAGCCTCTTTTTCCTTTTCACTGTCCTTCCCCCCTCCTCTCTTAGAAGGCAGACCATTGGGCAGGACCACCATCATCACGTCTCCAGAACCATTTGACTGGTAGCACCCGCTACTGTTTCCTCCTTTGTCCCCACCTCCCACACTTCCACCCTGGCAGCAGGCCCCGCCTCCTGCCTCAGTGTTGCTGCTATGACATATTATGTGGTCGCTATGATTGCAAACACGGTGGCGAACCATAAGTGCCACAGTAAACACAAGTAGGGTAACCACAACAACGCCTCCAACCAGTATGGTGAGTGTCCCGCCCAGAAAGTGGGCTTGGAGAGAGCGACATGCAGGGTAAACATCCTTGGTGGAGAACGTTGTGCAGCCCAGAACTTTAGTTGCAGCTAAAGATGTGATTGTGTCATCAAAAATGGCCAACACGCAGAGATTATAGTCCACACCAGAAACCAGGTTCTTCAACAGGAATCGGTCACTGGTTGATGGTAAGATTCTAAAAAGGAGTAAAGGAACAAAGACATTGGTCAGTTAGATAAACATGTGCTGTGCACATAAATGCACAGTGAGATGTACAGTATCTGCAGTAATGTGAAACCTGACCTCAATACTCTGATTGAATTTAAGGATAAAGGGTTGAATATTGGAAAAGAAGCTGAGGAAAGGGTGTGTGAAAGGAGAGCTAGAAACAGCACAGGGGGTGGATTCTGCAGTAGGGGGAGAGAGGGGAAAATGAGGCTATTGATGGAGTGTGTGCCTAGGGAACATGAAAAGAGAACTCTGTTTGCTCAGAGAGCTGGGGTGTGCGAATACGAATGTGGGAATGTACTCGCATCTTTCCGAGAAGCAGACGTCACACCATTTTGTACACCTTGTATTTAAAAAAAAAAAGAAGTGGCCATTTTAGGTTTAATGGTCGGGCTAAAGTTAAAGTATAGTTGATACAAATTTAGGAAATTAAGATGTGTGTAATCTGGTGTTTGCTCGTTTACGTTGCAGATGTGTTCCTGTGTGTCTGTAATGAGTGAGCGCTTGCGTGGGATAATAAAGAGAAGTGCTTTTAATGTGTCCTCATTTTAAGTGTTAGAACAACCGTTGGAAAAAACAAATGGGCAAGAGGTGAACAATGGAAGGAGAAGGGGGCAAAGAGACGGTGAATCGGGGGATCAGACGTTACATAAGTTCTGTGCGTGTCTGCACCTGGTTCAGTGTTTATTTATGGCACGAGGGGGGGAATCAAATTATATTTTGATGTTGGTTGGTTTGTGTATGTGACATGCCAACGTAAAGTGTGTGGGAGACTGTAGCACACCTCAAGTGTCGCTGATGGGTATGACTATGCCCTCTGCATTTCCAACCCTCTTGTGTGGGCAAGCATGTATTGTAGTTTTGTTTTGCTAACCACAATATTTTGTCAGTAATTCCTTTTTGTCTTTCCTCTGCATCTCACTGTCCAATTCCCTCTTTTCCCCCCCCCTTCCGTTTTCATGCTACATCAAAGGGTTTGTTTGTATCCTATGTTACTAACCATTTCAGCTCCCAGCAGACCTGAGCTACATCCTATAAATGCCATCTAGGATGACTCAGACAGCCAGGGAGCTGCTGCAGAAATCCCCTAACCTTATTCAGTATGCAATGCCTCCAAAATGGAGACCCAAAGACGGCAGCAGTTTAGGCTTTTCTTCAGTGTTAAATTGGGTGTAATTAGCTCCCGTTACATAATGTTGTTTTTCAAATAAAATCAATTTGATTGACAATTCTCACATCCATATTTATATTGTTGTTGGTGGGAAGATGGGATTAGTTGTCTTAAATAATGCAGCGCCAGCTGGGAAATAAGGGGGGCTTTCTGGAGGCAAGCTACAGGGCAGAGCAGTGAATTTGGGTTATGGTAATGGCAAGCAGAACTATTGATCACATTTTCACTACCATTTTGAGGCTTAAGTTAACAAAACTGAACATTTTCTCCAAATGCCCAGGATATCGGCTATTTCACTGGTATAATTTAGAAGAAAAGATGTTCTTTCCCCCCCCCATCCCTCTTTTTGCAAATAACAATGTTTCAAACTGAGTTGCACCGTTTTAGCAAATTGCCTGGGGTGATTTGAATAGCAAGGACTGGCACCGAAATTCTTCCAAACTCGTAATTTTCAGCAGAGGCTCAGTGTGACTTTAATAAGAAATTACAACGTACTGTGAGACACTCCAGGTTCCCAGATAATCTGAGTAGACACATGGGGCACGCTCATTAAAATCATCCCCATCCAGTGGTCATTAGGTCGCTATAAATTCCCTTCTAACACGGTTACAAATTTGCCTGTTAACTCATCCTGTGTGGTGGAGCCGTTTTGGTGTTCCAGGTGTACGTTTCCATAGCAAAGGCTCATTATTTGCCTCAGCAGTGTAGTAATTATACTGAGAGTACATCTTCTTCCAGTATCCACACACTAAACGCTCACAGCCAATCAACTAGCTTAATTTTCCAGAATATTAGTCATGTCTACTTTGGAAGAGTGAGTACTGAGATAAAAATTGCCAAGATGGATCATGGCAACATCACAGCATTAACAAAACAAGCTGCGCTTTCATGGCCTAAGAAATAGGTATGCTAATCCGAGCGTGCCATAAAGTCCTTTGGAGCAGTGCCGTCCATTCCCTATAACAGATTAATTTGTGTAAATGTCGTCTTCAGCTTACGGCTTCCCTCACAGAACTTTTTAGAACTTTTAAAGCGTCAGGCAGCTCTGAAACCATGGACATAAACGATATTGGACAACCTAAACATCAGAGCAATAACTAACGTTGACATAGAAGTTGAGAAATTTTGATTAAGGACTTTTCATATTCCTACAGCAAGGAGAAAGACATCGAGAGAATGAAAGTCAAACTGAAGGGTTATGACCAAATATCTCAAGGATGAAGGCTCAAAATAAAAGCCTCTTGGGTAATCAGTCAAGCCAGAGGATTGTGAATTGCTCCTGTGAAGTCCAGTGGTAAAGATAGGGGGTGCTCAATCAGATTTCCAACATGAAA
The DNA here is from genome assembly GCA_015106715.1 of Bujurquina vittata. Classification (NCBI taxonomy): domain Eukaryota; kingdom Metazoa; phylum Chordata; class Actinopteri; order Cichliformes; family Cichlidae; genus Bujurquina; species Bujurquina vittata. The sequence continues at coordinate 29,332 of VUQK01018034.1, read as the reverse complement.
TATACAAGAGGCAGCGCTCAATGTGCTTCTGTTTCTGAATAAAAAGCCTTGGTCATAGTATAGGCTTATGAAAGGCCTGAGATTTATCACAGTCGTGTCAGTTCAGCTACAGCCTTTATGTATCAATATATAATTGATAGATCCCACCAGGCGGAGGGACTTGACCATTGTTGCAGTGAGTCGTGTACTTCAATGAGATGATTCTTCTTTGTAACAGAGGATAATATTCAAATCCCTTTTCTCTTCCTTTGGTTCATATTAGTGCATACTGTTTAATGTCCTTTCCTGTTGCATGTTACTGGATACTGAAAAAGAAACCAAACGGCTTAAATAAGAAACCTTATTTGTGTAATTTACATTTTGAATGTCTGATTTTTGTGGTTACATTAATTTATTGTGGACCTGGTGTATTTCGCAGAAAGTATTTGCTCATCTTTCTTCACACACACGAACTCGAGTAACGTCCTATTCTTAATCCATGATGTTGCCCTACCGTTTGCAGCTGTAACGGCTTCAACTCTGCACTGGTACACAGTCATGTTGGAACAAAGTTGGGAGCATGAAGCATTAAGAGCTCCTTTCACTGGAACTAAGGGGCCAGACCCAGCTCCTGAAAAACTACCCCACATTCGAATCCCCCTGCCACCAAACTTTACACTGGGTACAATGCAGTCAGGCCAATACAGTTCTCATGGCAACCACCAAACCCAGACAGTCCATCAAATTGCCAGACAGATGTGTGATTCATCACTCCAGAGAATACGTCTCCACTGCTCTATAGTCCAGTGGCAACATTCTTTACACCAATGCATCCAGTGCTTTGCATTGCACTTGATGTACAGCTTGGATGCAGCTGCCCGGCCATGGAAACCCATTCCATGAAGCTCTCTACTCACTGCTCTTGAGCTAATGTGAAGGCCATACGAAGTTTGGAGGTCCGTGGCAATTGACGCTGCAGAACGTTGATTACCCTTGCACACTATGCGCCTCAGCATTAGCTGACCCCCCTGTGATTTTATGTGGCCTGTTGCTGTTGTTCCCTGTTGACAGCTGACTGTTATATTTAGTTGCGAGGAAATTTCATCATTAGACTTGAACAGGTGGCATCCTATCACGGTACAGTACCACTGAGTTCCTGAGAGCGACCCATTCATTCACAAATTTTTGTAGAAGCAGTCTGCATGCCTACAGCAGGTGCTTGGCTTTATACACCTGTGGAAATGATTGGAACACCTGAATTGAATGATTTGGATGGGTGAGTGAATACTTCTGGCAATAAAGAGCATGTCTGGATTACCCTAACACACCTGTAAGCTTTTTGCACTTTGAAGTGGAACAGTGATTTGGTCCCCCATTGTGTGTCCATCTCTCTCTCTCACACACACACACACACACACACACACACACACACACACACACACACGCACCTTGAGTGAATCTGAGTCATTTTTCTAATCCTACCTTTCACACACTACTTTATTTCACTCTATCCTCCATTCTTCCCTCTATACTCCTTTTAAAGCTCTTCATCACCACCAATGTGTCTAGCTTATTTTTTTTCCATCCGTCTTACATGAACAGATTTCCTCCTTTTCACTGATCAGCCTCTCCTTATCTCTTTACATCCCTTGCCATTTTCATTTGTGTAATTGCCCATCCCTCTTTTCCATTTACCTACATCTGCAGTGGTGTGGTCTTCTTCGGGTTCCATGTTTAACCTCTTTTACAACTTCACTTATATAGGTTATGCTCCTCACTCTCCTCATCCTCGTCTCATCCTTTACATCTTTTACCTCATCTGCTTTCCTCAAATCCTTTGGCATTTCTCACCAGGCTCTACCTGCCCTCCCAGCCTCTCTCCTTTTCACAGTCACTCCACTATATCTCTATTAGCCACACCAATAACCATGTACCACGATTGAGCATCCAAGGTCACTCTTCCTCCCCTCTCTTCTGCCTCCTTTTCTTCTGTCATCTCTTTTTTAGATACCACTGCTCCTCCCTCATCCTCTCTTGCCCCCACGTTTCCTTTTCACTACCACCTCTCCATTTGCACTCATCTCATATTTCTTTTCCTCCCTCTGTCCCCCACCCCTCTCTGTCGTCTCTCCCACCTCGTCACTGCTTTCTCCCTTATGAGATTGTGAATCACCTCTCTAGTTGTTTTTGCTACGCTGGGACCGACAGAAATAGGCAAGCAAATTCACTAAAATATACATGGAAGACCCAGACACATTCACAACCGCATGCATCTTTGATATGCTGATTCAGTACCACTCACTGCATTATTCATTTTTTTTTTTTTTTTACCCGTATTTAGCTAAGTGGTGTGGGCACACGTGAAATAATATTCGGCTAAAACCTTGGTGCTTGAGACATTACATTCATGAATACAAAGTGCATCTCTTATAACCTGGACTAGTCGTCGTGGACTACTGCTGAAATTGTTTTAAATGGTGGGATGTTGCCTGTATTTGCCCTGACTCTAGCTTTGTGCACCATGTTCTAACATACCAAGTGTGTGTGTGTGTGTGTGCGCGCGCGTTTCCACCTCTGTGCTTCTAATTATGGTTAAACCCTGCAAAGGCATGCACATTCACAGATGCAGGAAGAAAGCGAACTAGACAAGGGAGTGCTTTGTTCAAGCCGGTGACACAGAAACGAGTAATTATTAGTACCCGGGAGAGTAAGGAGAGAGGAATAGAAGAGAGTGATGGAGGGAATAAAGGAGTGGTGGAGTCCTACCACCCCCTCCCCCCGTACTTTCACTCTTTTCTTGTTGTTCTCGCTGTCTCATGTCTTCCTCTTCTCTGTCAGTGTTACCAAGTCTGGTGGTCTGACACCAGACAAGATTGGGCACAGAGAGCAAGAGCCAGAGGAGAGGGAGAGAGATGAGGAGGAACAACAAAGCAATTATCTCCTTCTGGCTGACATCTATCCTGCTCTCCCCCACCCCATGTCACGCCTTTTGTTCGTTCACTTCTTTCCTACATACATTTTTAGTCTTGATTCGTCAGACTGTTTATTGCCTTGTTATCTGTCTCTCTCAATTTTGTCTGCTCTCTTCTGTTTTCCATGATCAGAATCTTGTTTTCCCTCTCACTTCCAGATTTTGTTTCATCCCTCCCTCCCTGTCGTTGTGTTGCTTAATCTTTCACTTAACTCTTCTTCATTTGACCTGATTGAGTTGTTTTTCTCTTTCATTCTCATTTCATTCTGTGACCTTCTTTGTTTCATCGTTGCTCCCTCTTTCTTCACTTTATTTTTAACCACACAAACGTTAATAGGAATCTCACTGTCCACCCCTCACTACCTCCTTTCCCCATCCTCTCCCTTTCTGTGATGCTACAGAATAATATAATGTGACATGTATTGAGTGCTGACCCTGTTCTCTCCCCCTTCCTTTTTAAGCCTCTGATATGAGCTGACGTATGTATTGACACAGTAGTTTAACACTTAATTAGATCTTCCCATGGGGTAAAACTCGCCACCCTGTTTTGGTCCATCTCTCCTTTTCCCTTCCATCTGTTCAGCTGTCCAGGCCCTTGTTTGTTCTTCTTGCCTTCCTCTTTCTCAATCTTTGCCTCTGCATGCTTCTGCTCTATTTCTTCTTACATCCTTATCAAATTCCTACCTCAGCATTTGCACTGATTTTGCTTTTATGATGTCTTGTATTGGTTACCGGGTCAAAATGGAGCACTGATATCAATTTCCATACCGGTATAAATATGGCGGGACGTGAAGCCATGTCAAGATTATTATTTTTTTAATTAGAAAAACCCTTTTTACAGTATTCTGTATTTGTTTTGTTCTGTTTTGCTGTTTTTATTGCCTTAAGACACTTGACCTACTTTTTTTTTTAATGTTTCCCTCTTTCTGTGAACACATTGACTTTACATGTAATGAAATGTGCTATATAAATAAAATTGACATTGGCACGTAATGTAGCTAAAGTAATACCCTGTGTGAACATTTATAAATATATCCTCCATGCTCTATCAAATATTAGTCAGATATGGTGTATAATTTGCAACAGCAGAAATATGTAATGCCAACACCTAATTTTCAGGATCTTTTTTTTTTTTTTCCAAACCCCTCTCCTTTTGTGACTCATTAGCCGTGTTCTCGGCTTTCTATTTCTCAGCACGCTCCTTTCCTGCAGCTTTCAAACTCTCATCCTGTACTTTTTAACAGTGCACCCTTTTTCTTAGACACAACTTTCATTATTTCTCAAACTCTGCGTGATTTTTCTCTCCACTGTACTCCCCCTGCTCCCCCTGTGATCCTTTTCTATTGCCATTAAATTCTGTGCCAAACGTGGCACTTTGAGTGTCCAGCAGAAAGGTCGATCCTGTGGTGACTGGGGTGCAATTGTGAAAATTGTCAAAGATACTCCACTCCTTCCTGCGCACTTTGAAGACTGTTGTTGAACCTAACAAGACTCTTTTGGCTCTGACACGGACACGTGTCGTACAGATGCCCCCTCTGACATATCAGTGATTCATAACTAATTCACAACTGCTTTCCCATGGTTAAAAATATGCATGTATGCTTTGAAAAAAATTAAAGATTTTGTATAATTCATAGTGAATAATATATAATACAGAGGTTGGACTCAGTAACACTTCAATTGAAAATGTGTTTTCTATAAAATAGTCCTACATCAGACAGCATTTCTGTGAAAGTCATAGGTTTTTGTACACTTTTTGCTACATGGTGGGTGGCTTTTGTGACTGGTAGAGAGGGTACCATTCATTCCTATCTAATCCCAGGCAATTTTATGGTTGCATTTTGTGCTGTCTACTTTGCAGTCCTACATACGGTACACAAAATATACGTTTCAATTCAGTATCACAGCTGCCATTAAAGTCGCCATGCTTCTGATAAATAAAAGCTTCACAGATGTAGTTTTGTCTGATAAGGGGTGATGGCTTTCAAATTGTCTGACTGCATGTTTGTGATTTACAAGTGCTGACGAGAGCACACTTTTGAACAGCTGGCGCTCCATGGGTTGCTTTAAAAGTGCTGGCTCATTAATGTGGACTCGTACTTTTCAGTCCTGTTTTGTCCTTCAGGTAGGCCAGTGCCATGTGTGGGCAGAGAAGATGCGGTAATTGGTTACAGTTAACCGGCAATCAGGATATTGTTGGTTTTTCTTTTGCTGGGCTCTGAATGCCATGTCACATTAAAGGATCGATGATTATGTGATTAAAGTGTAGCAGTGCTCCAAAAAGGAAGCTCGCATCCTGTTGTGATGGTACTCAGGATGAGGGGGTTGAGCGGTGCTCAGAGGAAGCCGCACAGATGATGGACAGATGGATCCACCTGTCACTGTCACAGGTGCTAGCAGAACTACAAAGCGTGCTAAAATGGAGGTCGGTGTTGTCTAACATACAACTGACCTTTTTTTTTTTTATTTAAAAAAGATGAATCAGTCTGTCAGTGACACAATGCGCTCTGCTGATCTGTGATGTGTATGCATTTATCTTACTACGGTATGTACTCATTTCCTTTCATTTCTCAAAGATTCCCTTTTTTTCCTGTTTCTTTGCCTTAATTTCCTTAATGCTCTCAATTTTTCCCCTCTCTTTGAATCCTTAGCCCAAAGGTGGCTCGTGTTTTCTCCTCCTCCCAAATTCAGCAACACAATCTAAACACAAATCCCTGATAAAAAGACTGAAATCTCACTCTCCTGGTCTCTTCTTTTGAATTTCTAAGCTAGACTTTCTTTGGTTGATCCCTTTTTCCCCCTGACTTTGCTACCTGGTGTGAAATTGCAGCAGGAACGGGCACATTGATAGCAAGATTGAAATCGGTACTGGAAATTCTTGGCGGCATTGTGGTATGCTGCTTTTCAAATGCTCCCTTCTCAGTTTCCACTTTCTGTCCTGAGAGACTGATTCCAGTGTTTCCTCCTGGTTGTACCTCGGAGCTGCTGGACTTCTCCGTCTCCTGTTTCAACCTGTTTTCCAATTTGACCTGTTAAAATGACCACTGCCTCTGACAGTTGCACTCCCCCCTCTCTTTTATTGGCGGTGGGGTTTGTTTAGTGTAGTCAAACGCCAGTTTGCTTACTCCCCTGTGATCCTAGCAGGTCAGTGGCGCAGTCTTTCATTCTTAACTCTTCTGTTTTTATTTTGTCTGTATCGTGGCTTCACAGCTGAGCTTTCAAATCTATTAATGCTGCTGTTTCTTTAGTTGCTTATTAAGAAAAGTGCCAGTGTCGTCCTTTTGTTTTGAAGAGCCAAATTCAGCTGGACGAAAAATAATTTAATATTACAAATATTTGTGCAAAGTTTGCATTCTAATACAACCATCCTTGAAAAAATATTACATTAAATATTAAAATATTTAGTTTTTGATGCAAATTTATTACAGCTGTTAACCTAGCACTGTTCCTTATTGTGTCTATATTTAAAGAGACACTATATACTCTTAGCTTTGTAGAGAACTCGTTCCCCTGTTATCAGTATTTTCCACTGAGAAGTAAAACTACCGATCAGCGAGGGACCTCAGATCTCATTAAACTAATTTTTTGTGCTTTATTTTTGAGTCATAGTTGTAATTCTATTAATTTGGTAATTTTGTAATTACATTTGTAATGGGACTATATAGAATCTGCACATTTGTTTTGATGTTGTATTTCAGTTGGACAGCGTTGTCTCCGTCCTTTCAACTACCGAGCCTTCTTTTCAACAGAGGAGCACTTTTCACAAAATTGCCTCGTCTCCATTTCTAAGTGGTCCTGCTCCCTTGTCACATTACCCCTGTTTCCTTGGTTTTTTTCCTTTTTTCTTTTTCTTTTTTTTAAAAAAAGGTCTTCTTCCCATCTGTCTCTCTCTTACATTCTCCTTTCTCCTTTATTGCATCAGTTCTCCCAGCCGCCCTCTTTCTTTCATACCCAGGTGCATATCTGTGTACAGACTTTCTATTTAAGTTATGGATTTAAATACCTTCCCTCCCTTTCTCCACCCTCGCTTCCCTCGTTTTGTTTTTTCCCACTGAGGACCATGTGGGCCTTCCACTCTCTTGTCCTCCTTAGTGTCGGTCTCCTTGTACACATCCTGATTTTTATCTCATCTTACAGAGTTGATTTGGGTAGAACCATCTCCCATCTTTCCCTTTCCACCAGTCCATCTTCTCAAACTCTTCTCCAACCCCCTAAATCCATATGCTTTCCTCTTTTGTCTGCATCCTTCACTTGTGGTAATACTAGTATCTCTCCATCCACCTTTTTACACTCAGCCCAGTCTACCACTGTTCCTGCTTTGCTCTCAAATCTTCTGATTATAGCCAATCATCTTTCCACTCGTTGTTTTTCTGTGCTCCATGTCATGAGTTCCTCGACTCCTTACCAATACACTTACAGCCTAACACCTTCTTTATAATACCCGAGGGAAGCCACATTGAGCTCCTGAGTTACTTTCAACTAAAATAAAAAGCAAACACAAAAATAATGTCTCGGTGGCAGTTCCTGCTCAAACAACCCTTGTTGTCTCATTCCATCTTCCTTTCACTGTTTCAGCCACTGTAGCAATAACCCCACACATAATGTTTCATCAGTCTGCGCTCGTAAATTCAGAAGCCATAAACTTTGAATGTGCACCACCGTAATTCATGAACTGCACCATAGTATTGTACATGTAAGCACACCAAGTAGCTAAAAGAACCACACTGTTTTATACTGGGAAAAGCAGCAGTCTCATCCCACATCCACCCATCTCAGGCTTGCCCTTTAGCTTTGTTTAGGCTGCTTTTGCACATTTTTCTCCTGATCTTAATGATAGTTTTGTAGGGAATCATGATTTCCCATGCAAGCACGATGTTTTATAAGTGAAAATGAAAAGACAGAATGAAAAGACAGAAATTACAGAAATTTTCTTGTGGTCTGAAGTGGAACTTATTTCGTATATCCACAGCTTCATCACACCTTACAGCAGCTACATCAAAACGGCGTGTTTGCTTTGCAAACGCTTTCTTAGACATGTAGATTATTTAGTTTTACCATGTTTTTCCAGAACTGTACCCTGTACTTACACGCTGTGGCATAAATGAGAACTTTAAACCACACATTCAATCTTTCTAAGTGGTTATTTATCTCTTAGATGCTGAGTCATACACTGATATAACTTGTGAACATTTGTTAGTTCAGATCAAATACACGTTGCATCACTCTGTGCTAAATGTTTTCATGTCGCACAGTGCGTATGTTTCAGAAAGCTCCCCTCCCTCAAAATCTTTTCTTTCCACATTGTTATCCACATGTGGCCTCCCAGTCTGCGGTCATCCATACGCACTGGCCGCTACCTGGTGGGATTTAGTTTCATTCAGTGATGGAGATAAATTATTAATTATCTCTGGTCCACTGTCGCTTCATTCCACTCCCCCGTTTATTCTGCCCTTAAGCTAACTGCACACCCTTATGCAAGATGAACAGTTTGACTAGTGAAGTGTCATGCTGTAATGGATAAATATTTAAAATGGTTAGCATGAAAGATTTACTCTTTTTTTATATATATATATATTTATATAAAAGCATGGATGACCCTGCAAAATTGTCTTGTGCAGGAAATAAAGCTGATAAAGCCGTCGACTGTGAAGTATCTAAGCTACTTTAATAGTAAAAGTTCTTATTAATGCAGGCTTTTATTATTTGCAGTGAGAGTTAAAAAGTTGAACTGACCTGTAGATGAGGGTCTCATCGGCGGTGCAGTTGTACTGTATCTGATACATCCAGACAACATAAGCTCCAGACAAACGCCCCAAATCCCATCGGACCTGAGCCGATGTCGACGTTACTCCCTGTACTCCAACCATCCTTCCTTCCTCTTCGTCTCCTTCTTCTTCCTCCATGCTTCCTCCTTCAGCTCTTTCGCCTTCAGAGGCCCTGCTGCTGTCATTCTCTTCATCCTCCCCTCCACCTCTTCTCCCATCCTCTGCCTCTCCTCCACGTCCTACGCCATTGTTAATCCCTCCATTTTTGGCTGTGCTGATATCCGATGAACCCGGATCGGTCCGTAAAATCCCATTGGTTATGTTCCTGTTGTTCTTGGTGTTAACACTGTTGCTCCCTGTGTTTCCACCTACTCCACCCCGGTGAGGCAGGGGGATTATTTTGAGGTCCACAGTGGCAGTTGCTTCACCTGCTGCATTTATTGCAATACATGTGTATGCACCATCATCCCGGGCAACTGTTACCAAGATATCCAAGGTCCCATTGCTAAAGGAGCTGGTCCGGGATGAGTTTGCTATGATGCGATCATCTGGTGAAACCCAGTGCACCACTGGCTCGGGGTCACCGATGGCACGGCACTTCAGTGTGGCTCGCTGGCCCTCAAGCACCCACAGCTTGTGGGTGTGACGAGTGATGAGAGGTGGCTCGCATGTGAACTCTTCCTCGGGAATTGACCAGAAATATCTGAGAGGAAAGGAGAGAGACCAATAAAGCTAGTGAGAGAGGATGAGGTTGGCTAATTACAGGAATTTATCCTCTATACCAAGATGTAGATTACTCTTAATGTCGGTTATATGTGCACTCTTATGTAAGATGTGGGGTAAAGAACAATAATGCATTGTGGGCTGTATAATTTACTTTGCAGTTCAAAAAGGGGGTGGGGTGGGAGGGGGAGATATCTCACACAAATTCAAAGCTGTCATATTGACAAAATCTGTCCCCAGACAGATGCAAACACCTGACTAAGTTTTTCAAACCACCTTTGTAGTCGTTACCACTACACTGAGAGCCACCAGAATCCCATGATGACGCACACACAAGCTCAAAATACTCAAAATGTGAACAATACCAGGCTGGTAATGACAGCAGATGCTCTTTCTCTTCATAAGTTAATTTTCAGTGTGGGCTTTTCACTACAGAGTTAGACTACCAATTTAATGTAGAGATGCAGGGAAGAGTTAGTCTACAGTATCTGAACAAGGGCAAAATATCACTCCAGTGTTTTTAAAACAATTGCTTTGGGAAGAATATTTAAGTTCAAAAAATCATTTAGCCTCCAATTATTACTTTGCAGCATCATAATACTGTGTTTGTCCCTAAACTCCTCCGGACAACCGTTTCAGTCTTGATGAAACTTGGCAAATAAACAAAATACGGTACCAAGATTCAGAACATCTATATGGTGACTGATTAAAATGGGGACTACACTTTCCTATTGCCTTTCTGACGGTTCCAAATTAATTAAATGTGTTAGCAAAAATGTAGTACGAAATTCCCATGGGTAAAAACCCAACCACCTGTCAAGGTGATAATGAAGCTCTTTCTACTTTGCTTTATTACAAATGTAATTCTAAAAGCTTGCAAAAGCCAATGAATCTGTCCTTTTGCATTACACAGTTATTTATATTTGTTTATATTTGTTTGGATAACTTCCAACAATGCACATTGAAATCGGTAAAAATCAGGCACTCGTGTCTGAGCATGAGCAACGCAAACAAGTGCTGCAGGTCTGCTAGTAGAGGAAAGCTTCACTTATTATGAGAATCAGGACAAGTAGTCCATTGGTCGGATAATGTTTACCTTCCAGCCAGGTGAGCAGGAGTGGCACACGTCTCCATGTCATCTCCACGGATAAGGCGCCTTAACCATAGCAGTTCACAGTTGCAGTGCAGCGGGTTCCCCCCAAAATTTAAGCTTATGACAGCATTGTAGGGGGTGGGGCTTATTGCACCTGTCTGAGACCTGAAAATAATGAAACAAAAGCAATCAGTTCACTCACATAAGCCTTACTGGACTTAAAGGTTTTTTTTAATGCATATTATATCTTATATTGAAACAATTACATGTAGTGGATATAAAAGCATCACACAACTTGTGACAATAATTAGATTGTGTGTTTAAGTTCCTTAAAAATCATTTACTTTGAACATTGAACTTTGGAAAAAATGTCAACCGATTTTGTAGAATGGTTGCAGAGGGTGCAGCACGTCTTTCATGCACTTGTCCTCAGACAGGTAGGAGTCAGTTTGGTACGACTCCAGGATATCCAGTTCACCATCAGATTTGAACACGTCGCCTTTTACAGTGCATTTGAGTTATCATCCTCTTTCCTGTTTGCTAACATACAGCCTTCTGCTTCTGCCAGAAGTCTCAGCCTTGGATGTATCAGTAAATACAACTATTCAGTTATCCAGTGTGAAAAACTGCTAGATAAAGCTGTCTTGGCTCATCACAAATGTTTAGCTTTGATTCTCATTTTGACGTGTGCTTTAGAGACCACTACTTGTTTTCTGAGACCTCTAATAGGCAGCCTTCTTATGCCAGTGCTTCTGTTGATTGGAGTGTTGCAATTTTTATTTAACAAATTCTGTCCCTCCTTGAAATTAATTGCACAAAGCTTGATTGACAAAGTTCAGCTTTCTAATTGTGTTGTCACTTTATTCTGATTTAATGTCCTTTTGTACTGATTTACTGCTGCAAAGTATTTTACAACACACTTCCTCCTTCCAAACTTGTACTGTACAGCCATATTTAGAAAAGGTAAGCAGTGACTTTATGCTGATTTACTTGATCAAATAGATCAAATGGAAGGGAAGCAGTTTGTGGAAATGTGACATTTGTACAAAGAAGCTTGAATTTTGCTTATTTGATTGCTGATCTGGTGTGTACAATTGTAAATATTCATGTTATGTGCCATAACTTTTGGGAACATATGAAACTACATTGAATAAACTTGGTTTAAAAAACAAAAAACAAAAAAAGGATGTATAGCAAGGTACCACTGAAAGCACTCCACAGCATTTCAACCTTAACCACATGTTAAAAAATATCATTTAGCTCAAGCATTCAGGTTTCACTTTTAAATATGAATGCGTAAAGATGAATTTGAGTGGAAATTATGATTAAAGTGATCATTTGACCTCAGATTTTAACCTGTTTTTAAAAGCTGCTCTCAGCTGAAATGTGTTTTGCTAATCAAAGCACTGGTTCTGGTTTATGATCCCACATCTGTCATAGTGTGCAATGTATTCACTAGACGAGCGAGTTAGAAATCATCTCAATGCAACACCTCATACAGTTGATTTGATAAAAATGTCAGTTCCACTGAGTTCCAGTTGACCAAAGCTGTGTCACAGCTTTGATTTTCACATTACTTGGCACATAGTTGACAGCTTTACAATAAGTGCGTACTTCTATTTTTAACCTTCACATTCCTTGTCATCATTGCAAAAGTTGAAATATCTCAGCCAGTAAACTGGTAAGAATTCATGGTGGCACATGCATGCTGTTCATTGGTTTAACGAAATGGCAAAACAAGTAGTGAATGGACGGAGACTTTAACATCAGCACACTGACATTGTCTTCCTGTGTTTGTGAAAAACAGCCTGTTAAAAGCCACGTTGGTAGCTGTGTGGTGTCTGCAACAGGACATTTCCACTAAGCTACTTCTGAGGGAAACATAAAAGTTGAAGCTTAAGAGCTACCTTGCAAAGAGAGGATCAGGAGGTAGGGTTCGTAGTCTGTTAGAGGTCATATCCAGCCTTGCAAGCTTATACAGCTCTCCAAAGACTCCTTCCGCTATGTGATCTATCAGGTTATGGTCCAGGTTCAGAGTGTGCAGACTGGCCATGTTCTGAATGGATTCCCATGGTACCCTGTAGAAATAAAATAGAACAATGGCTACTGTGAGATTTATTGAATTGGTAAACTTTGTAGTGAGGTTGGTCGTGTACTGTAAAGCTGGAGAACTGAGTAACAGCAGCTCTAAAGACTGATCCACCCCTTAAGACTCAGCAAGACATTAACTTTATTAAAGGAGGTGAATGCACCACTATTGGATCACAGTTCACTTGCTTTTCTCTGGGAATTTGTATTACTCTTCAGAGAACAAACACGCAAAGACGAATTAATAGTGACAACAATGACAGACAACAACAACAGATGCTTGTTTTCCTTCTGAATCCTTTGCTCTATCTGGGTTTACAGAGTCCCATCTGTGACCCGTTGCTGTAGTCATTTAGCATTCCATTAGTGGTGTCATTCCCTGTTTTGGACCAATTAGTGAGTCCAAATGAAATGACTAGAGCTAGCAAAATGGAGAGAAATATGAAGCATTTATTTATGGCGTCAGTCACGCCATCCCTGCTGATTGCACCTTTTCTTTTGTATCCACCAAGTTTATTACTCAACAGTGAGCTGATTCTTAAGCTCATTTGGTGCAAATGATACTTTTTGCAGTTAACTAAACGTATTCAGTGATTTCAATCAGGTAATCAAAAAAGTTGGTAAACACTGATGGCTACAGCAGGCGGTCTCCATTTGCCTGTACAATAGTTTGATTAGACAGTAGGCCTGAAAGGGGAAAGAAGTGCCAGGTATAATTAATTTCACTATGTTTATGGTTTAGATTATAGTTTGGAGGTTGGAGAAAGTCCAGAGAGCTCCTTTAGAGGAGACAAATGAAATGTCTTAATCAGAACTGACAGCCCAATGCTGCTGAATTTATCAGTACAGAGGGACCCTGTGAAGAGGAGAATAGAGGTCTCATAGAGAATATCATCATTGTTCTTACTTATCATTTAGACCAGAGAAATGGAAAGTAATGGTGCAAGAATCTCCATTGCCCTAGATAGACATGAGAAGAATACTAAACCCTGCACTCAGCCATGTGTAGCTGCCATAACAGTGTACACATTGACAGAGTGTGCTTGGGTGTTTCTGAAAATCTTCTGTCATATGTAAAATTTAGAGATTACTGGAAAGGCACAAAACATGTAGATTTTTTTTGTAACAACTTTTTCAGATCTCCAAACACTTTGAACTTTCCAGAGGATTACAACACTGCATAGAAGGCTAGTACAAGCTGCCTTATATCAATGGAAGCATAATACTTTATCGATCAGGCTGCAAGTTTGATTCCCCTGGTCACAAGAGTTCCAGTATGTTCCTATTTAAGTAGATGGCTTGCATGTACAGTGCATTTTGGTGATATCCAATAAAGGCAAAAACTCACCTCCTGAGGTTATTGTAAGATAAGTCGAGGTCTTCCAGTGTGAGCAAGAAGTCATCAAAAGCCTGCACCGAGACCTTGATCAGCTGGTTGTTGTTGATGATCAGGTGCTGCAGATTAACCAAACCTGCAAGGTCTCTGGGTCCAAGTGTTGTCAAGCGATTACCTGGACAAAACAATAAATCGATAAAAACACTTGGTGTTCAAGGCTTGAATCAAAATACTGCGTGTCAAACAACTCTTACTGCTCACCATCCAGATGTAGAGAGCGCAGACTCTCCAGGTCAGCAAAGGCCATTGGTCGGATAAGGTGGATGGTGTTCCTTGACAGTGTCAGATCAACCAGTCCAGTCATGTTGACAAAATCATTTCCGCCCACTTCTGTTATAAAGTTATCAGCCAGTCGCAGCTCGACTGTCCGTCGGTCAACATGCGGCGGGACGAACAGGAGGCCTTTGTCGGCACAGAGCGTGCTGAGTGACTCTGAAAGGTTTCGACACACGCAGTGGAAAGGACAGGCCGAGACCACACCCCACGTCTCTCCTGCACCAATAAGAGAAGGCAGCAGGCAGCATGTGACCAGAGTCAGCCAGTGAAAGACTGGGAAAGGGACAGTGTCTGGGAGGGTTCTCTTTGTAGTCCTGGGACAGGCGCAGTGGAGGAGACTGGATGAAGATGATAAAGATGAAACAAAAAGAGGGGAGAGAAGAGAGATGGACAGAATCGATGGAGGGAAGAGGGAGGGGAAGGTGGAGCCTTCTGCTCTGTGTTCGGGATGATGTGTGTGGGGCAGGTGTTTTTGTCTGCAGGGATTGAGGGGTGGGGGGACAGGCATGGTAGAACGCCTGGCTATTCACAGACCTGGAGAGTCAGAGAGAGAGAGAGGGGGAGGGAAAAAGATTAGATAATTTTTTTTTAAAGTTGGTCATATTTCCAAGAAGATATGTTTGAAGGCTGTTTTGTGTCTGGTTTTCTGTCTTCCACCTACTCTGACTAGACAGAAATGAAACGAGCTTGTTTACACACATGCGTGCACTTGTGTGCGTCAAGGGCTCCTTCTAAACCAGTACCACTCTGCACTAGTGCCTACAGTATGTGGTGCTTTGGAGCAATCTATATTGAAAATTGTTGACTCCCC
>VUQK01018033.1:0-10000 GCA_015106715.1 Bujurquina vittata | reverse complement strand
AAAAAAAAACAAAAAAACAAGCTGTCCAGTATGAGATCAGTAATTATTACCCAATAAATTATTATATGTTGACCTTGAAAAGTAAATAAACATTTAAATTCACACAGTTTGAATTATGGAATATATCAGATGAAATCAATAAAGCAGAGAGGAAATACAGAACAGATACATGTACAGGGTGGGAACACCTATAAACATAATGTAGGAATCAGTTGGTTATCAGAGGCCATCATGGGGTTCTTGGATGAGCAGAGCCTGAAAGTCCATCAAGCTTTTTTTCATTTCTTACTCCTCCGGCATAGTCGTATGCCGCGATCAGCTGCTTGCGTTCCAGTTTATGGACACCCCCAGTATACATGCCCACACAACCCACAGTGGGTATCCCAGGGAAAAAAAAAAGCTACTTAAAACCACTCTCATATTCAGAAGGGGTCACCACATAGTTGAGCTGGCACATCTTTACACCAGATGGCCCTCCTGACACAGCCCTCATGGGATTTATATCTCCGCCCAAGTTCAAACATGGATCTTTTGCTTGTTGGTCAGACATGTAAGCCGCTGCACTGTGGATTCGGTTTAACTGCCACTTTACTGATGTTTTGAATTAGTTGCTTTCGCTCAGCCTCGTATTTCTCACAACGTATTAAAACGTGCTCTATCGTTGTATTGTCTCCACAATACTCACATTTCTCTTTGTGGTGCTTCCTAATTATAGTGTGCCAGCAAATGTGCGTGTGCGGGCCCACAGTGGGCAGGTGTGGGTGAACTGTGGGGCTGTGTGGGCGGGGCAAACTTACACTCATCCCATGCAGGCCTCAAGTGGGTGTGCCTGCAGCAGTTTTACCCCTTGGGGTCCCTATATGGGTTTTCATGGGGGCCCAGATGGGTAAAACTACTGTGGGACCTGTTAATCCACAGAAGGTCAGTGAGGACATTATATGGCTAAGTCCACTATGGGGTGCCCACAGAAAACTCTCACAGTGACCCAAAAGGGAAAAATTGCTATGGGCCCCACATTGGTTAGCCTAAATAAACACCACATGGGTGGGCTTGCCCACAGAAAACCCTTTGGATAAGTGGTCTAATGATAATAATTATAGAAATAATAATAATAACAGCTTAAGACTGTGCTTTGCTAAAGGCATGTGGACTAATTAGTTACAGGGTGTTCCCCAACGGTACAATATCATTGTCATCCTTGATAATGATTTTTAAGGAGTTTCATTGGAGACTTGAACCTTCTTGGCACAAACCCTGCACCACTGGATGGGTTAATCCTTTCAACAGACCAGAAGGCCAGAAAAAAGGAACTCTCACATCACACTCGGTGCGAAAGCTCTGCCTTCAGCGCCATGGTGGTGTAAGATCATTAGAAACCTTAAGTGGTCCCAACATCTTTGGAGCTTTTACAATTAAAGACAAACTCCAGTACCTGAAGTTCACTGCATTCTCTGTTCCAACATCTGACTTGAGTACTCAGACGTGTTCAGATTAACACCCGAGAGAATCACGCCACTTAAGGACTCTGATTGCTCGAGAAGAGAGCTGCTTTCAACAATAGTTACCAATGCATGAATGCTGTAGTGGAAGCTGCTGTTTATGTAAGACACACAACAACATAAGAGAATCAAAAAAGTGGTTATCAGCTGCTTGTTTACCGCTAATTAGCTTAGTAACCACAGCAGAAACACAGTGAAGTGAGCTTCAGAGGCTCCGAGCTATCTTTCCAATTACTGAGCTAGAAAAGCCCATTGCAGCCAGTGCTATTCCCAGCGAGTGTTTGCAGCTGTACAACCTTTGCTGGGAGAACTTT
This sequence comes from Bujurquina vittata, assembly GCA_015106715.1. NCBI lineage: Eukaryota > Metazoa > Chordata > Actinopteri > Cichliformes > Cichlidae > Bujurquina > Bujurquina vittata. The sequence goes on along the minus strand of VUQK01018033.1, from coordinate 8,187 downwards.
GCTATTATTATTATTATTTTTTTTTTTGGAAACACCTTTTTACTTAGGCAAGGTGGTTCTGTTGATACTGGACTTGCTGCCAGGGAGACCCGGTCAGCACAAGAAGATGAGAGAAACAGAGCTGCCAGTAGTTTACACTCGGCTCTTTTCAAGCTTGAGAAGCCAAATTAAGCTGATTATGAGCTTTGAGAATTCAATAATCATTCAATAATAACTTTGCTATCTATCTCAGTCTGTTTGTATTGTAGGTCACTCCTCATAACTACTTTATACCTAAAAAAAATGTGCTTTGCTTTTTGTCCCGCTCTCTTGTTTGTGCACCTCATTCACAGCGGGGCAGGGAACAGCATTTACATATATAGAACCGCTTCATGTAGCAGTGCTATAACAGCGGAAATGTATGCTATTGCTGGCAGATGTTGCTGCTCCACGCAGCTGCTGAGAGAGTACGTGTTGACAAGATTAAGTTTCTCAACATAAGCAGATGACTCTCATCAAATATTCAACTAAAGTAAAATACAGTGAGACATTTCGTCTTACTAATAAGTCGTGAAATCTGTGTCAGTCCATCTGTTGTCTGAGATAAATTGATTAATAAAAGTGCCGCCTTTATTGTAGCGACAGTAATTACTTCCATCGGTATGAAAAGTAAGCAGTAGCATACAGTATAGCTTTTTGCTTTGTAGTAATGAATCACCGAATAGGTTATGACACTGTGTGTAGAAAAAGGTCACATCTCCAGAGTTTTAGCGAACAAGCACAGAAAATACAGTGATGTGCAAAAGTCTTGAGCCACCCCTAATCTTTTTATATTTTGCGAGGAAACTGAGAAATATGTGCAGAGATTTATTGAAACGTGCAAACATACATGGAAATACAGCAGAGAAGGCAAAAATGGAGTTCGTACAATTCTAACAAGCTTGAAAGTCAAACTCTCTGAGGCAGCTTCCTCATCATTTCTTTAAGCAGTCTTCAGGAATAGTTCTCCAGGCTTCTTGAGGGACATTCAGAGCTCTTCTTCAGATGTTTCTGCCTTTTGTTGCCCAACACCGCTGGCTGAAATGCAGCCACAAACATGACAGAGCCTTCACCGTGTTTTACAGATGGCTGCAGACACTCACTGTTGTACTGTTCTCTTGACCTCCTCCATAGATATTGATGACGATTTAAACCAAAAGTTTTTAATTTTGATTTCATTGGTGATGAGGCTTTGGTTAATGTAGGTATAATAAATGGATCAACCAAAGGGCCAGATGCATCTCTCCGGTGTCAGGTCTCCTTTATATTTACCTTTAATTTCCTCTGTTTAGTGAATAATCTCCTGCTGCTAATATGGCATATTCGGTGCACTACGGCACACAGATACAATGCAGAAAATGCACAGAATGGTAATGAAGATTACACAGTGTACCATGCATTCATTAAGCTATTGTAATGGCAATATGTTCCACCAACCTGTTGGAAACAAGACAGCAATTAATTTAATGTACCATCCAACGATGATCATTGAGAACACACAGGGTCAGCCTCCCGCGGTTAGGATTGTCACTGCAACCAGTGAACCTGAAAATTGTGTGAAAGCTAAACCTTTTGTCAGCTCAGGAATCTTGGTTGTGTGCCTGCTGCTAAAACGATTATATTTTCATCTGGTGCCATTCCTTTCTCCTCCATCTGACAGTTTTTCAGCATTTATTTTAACCACTGCCAAATATCTGGATCCCGCTATGCACCAGGCATCCTGCCGTAATCAGAGATCACAGTGCATTCAGAGAACCGGAGGGCCTGTTCGTAACTACATTCTACCTGCAAGAGAACAGGCTCTGGGTTTGGATTTTAATCAGGCAGAAATGGGTTTGAAACTCATTAGAGACTCATGTTCTCTGCTGTCAAATAATATTCAACATAACCTCCAGAATATTTCTCTATAATTATTCTAAACTTAGGTATCCTAAAATCTATTTTACAGTATGCAAACTAATTTAATTAATGTACTTCGGTAATGGAAAAACACTTCCCGCAATCAAAAGTGCCACAAATCAGAGTTAACGAGAACACCAATCGTTGGTAATGTCCCTCTGTGTAATTGTTTGGCTGTGTGTGTTCAGGAAATGAAAGGTCTGAGAGCAGTGTGGGTCCAGAGGAGGGCACATAGTGTTTAATTTGGGGTTTAATGTTTTATTTGCACAGAACTGTTAGTGCCGTCGAGCTGTGCTCCCACACAGCATCGCTAAAAATGCTGCATAACTGTACCATAAATGCCAACTGTCCTTATTTGACTTATTCAACAGAATTTCTCTTTTTATCACTTAAAGTAGTCATTCACTTACAACTCCAATTCCCTAAACATCTTTGCAAATCTCATGAACCCCTGAAACACATGAAAACATATAAAATGTTTAGTCTGAGACATTTAACCATTTAATGAAAAAGGTTATCTCATTTTGAAGTTGATGGCAGCAACATGTCTCAAAAAAGTCTCGATGGGAGCAACAATTTTCTTAATGAGAAAATGTAAGATGAGAATTTTTAAACCAAACAACTCCAAAAAGTATGGTATCTCCTTATCTGAGGTACTTGTTTTATTTACTTTTCCCCATTTGTTGCACCTATCAATCTTTTTTTCCTGAGGACATGCTATAGCTGCATTTTCCTCTTTCAGTGTAGCTAGCAACTATGAGGAACCACTTACGTCTTAAGACACGGAGTGAAAGTGAACTTTATATTCTTGTTTGTTTTTGTTTGTTTTTTTAACATAAACCCATTTCTGCAGCCAGGGGCAGTGCAAAAGTGACCCCCTTAGGCTGCTTATTAGTTTCAGTTTCCTTGTTTTATATTGAGTTATTGGTTTGCTCACTAGTTACTAACTAATGCAAATCAATTAGCGCCAGCCAGCCAGCCAGCCAACCAAGCAAGCAACCAACCAACCAACCAACCAGTCCGCCAGCCAGCCAGCCATCCAGCCATCCAGCCAGCCATCCAGCCAGGCAGCTAGCCAACCAACCAACCAACCAACCAACCCAGTGATGTCACATTCAGTGCTGGCGCAAGATAGCCCAACACATGCTCTAAAAACTATACATTTGAACATTTATTCCTTAAATCCAGCTTCACAGACTTTTAAATCTATGGCAGTTTTTCAGAGCAAGAGTCCTTGCTGCAAATTAGCTTTTATACACATAGTGTTTCATGCTCACTTTAAAATTGGACATGAAACATCTGTGCCTCTGAGCTATTCTCTGTGAAAGACAGCCAACAGTTCCACCACTGATGAATCATGAAGGCCAAATATACCCGTTGGTTGTCATGTTGTACCATCAGGCTATCAGGTCTAGAGTATACCCTCCTTCTTCTGTGCTGCAGCATTTCACGTACAGTATGCTGTCACATCATAGCCTATACGACTCAGTATCCATTACTTGTTTGCAGAATTGCCTGCCTCCATGACAAAAGTAATAATGTAGAACTTTTCATCATGCAGTTACAAAATTGAGAATGATAATGAGCTGACAGGATGAAGGACAAAGCAATAACCCAAAGTTTTCAGCATGAATTCTTGGAATCAATTCAGAGATTAGAGAAGAGACCAAAGGCAGGAACCAGAGAGAAGAAAATAAGTGCAAATCAAATCATATTGAAGGTCAGTATGAATAAACCAAAATAAAAGGGGCAATATAGAAATTGTGATGTTAAGCCGGTCTGATCTCTACGGGCAGATTGGGCTAAAAGAAAAGGCCTTACAATAATTCAAATCAGTTATAACAAATGCACCATGCAAGCAATATAGTTTCTTGACCTAAAGACATCCTGGAGCATCCAACAACAATAATTCTGTCTGTTGTTGCTTTCTTTTGTGTGTATGTGTGTCTGTAAAGTACAAGTCTGTTTTCAACTTTCAGTTTTGAATGGTAGTGAAACTAAACAACACTTTATCAGCTGACTTAGGTTGACTGACAAGTATACAGCTGGGTGTCATCAACATATGGGGATAAGCGATGATATATAAACTAATTAAGTGAGCACATATGGGACATACATGAAGTGAAGCAGGAAGTGGATTAAAAAATGCCTAAAATACAGAAGATAAATATTTTTCCCCCCCTACAGGATTATTTCATGCTTAGAAAACTGACTGTATAACTTCAAAATTCTTTGCAATGGGAGAGTAAACTCAACTGTCAGCTGGTTATATTCTTATAAGCAATGTTGTCCAGCACTTATGGAAATGTGCAGTTAAATTGCCATCCTGTAGCAACTGTGTCATTGTTTGTTAATGAATATATGAATTTCTGTGTCTGGATTCTGAATATGAGGATATCATGTGAACACTGATGTGTCACCAATAATTGCCATATCATCAGAAACAGATGTCAGGGTGAATGCACTAAACCCCGAGTCACTTTTGTCCATCAGTTATTTGCCTATGACAAATTTACAAATCTAGATTTGTAGGGAGGAGTGAAAGGGGACCGAAAACACACACACACACACAGACACACAAAAAGTGAAAGTACGTGCAGTGCACGTACTTGTGTAGAATAATTGCTGTAACTCAGAAAGGCTTCAACAGCAGTGGGACAATATGCCTTTTTTTGTTCCCAGTCTCAGTCAGTGGCTGCACAGTCTCCTGGTTGCACGCACATGCTGGCAAGTTGATAACAACCGAGGAGATAGATGTGTAGAGATGGGCATTATTCCTAAAAACTGATGATGTTTTTAGTGTCCCCATGAGACTGATATTCACAGCTTTAAATTAAATCTCAATATTGGCTAGACTGCCTCTATAATTTGTTCAGACATTAAAAATACATTAACAGCTCAGGGTTTGTTCTTACTGAGAGTACACTGCAGAAAGGGTTCAGATTGCTTTGACACACTCAAGATTTTACTAATTTTGAAGATATGTGATCTAAAGCCATGCTGTTAACACGGCTGACAAGAGTATAATTTCCTTACACAAGAGAGCGAACAGTGGGTGAGGTATCCACCGCAACACTGACGGTTTAAGTAAGTAACAGGCGAGGGTATTTGATGTAGAATGTAGATGGCAAACTCAGCACTAATAATGATTTACAGCACAACAGAGGCTACTGGCTGCAATAGATTTTTTGACAAAGTAAAATATTGTACTTAACTGTCATTTTTACGTCTCTTTATGATGCTGATTGGCATCCAGTGCAACATGACTGTTACTTTTGCGATTATGCTCTCGTGTCCAGGTTACATTTCGGCAGTATTTCTGTTATATTCAACATCCGCTGTTCGTTCAATCCTGTTCTGCTCTCACCTGATTTATTTAAAGATTCAAAGGGTGTTACTCAGAGCTCCATCTCCCTGGCCCGAGGCACACGTTGCTCGGCTACAAACGAGCCCGAGCCGGCCTAAAACTTGATTTAACCCTGGCACTCAGTTTCACTATTGTCTAATCTGTGCAGTCAGGTGATGACGGGGAGCTCAATTTTGGGAAGCAACACGCTTAATGGCGATTTTCACTGTAAGTGCACATGATAATGGTACAGCTGGAGCAGGGCTGACCTCAGGCGGGAGTAAAGGTGGTTGGAAAAGCTGTGAAAAGGTCAAAAAGGATAGATGTCGCAAAGAAAAGAGACTGCATTTAATCTGCAGTTTAGATTAAAAAGCTAAATGCGCCAATTATAACTGAGCAGGCGCATTGTGTACCAGTATAATACAGAATATGACAGCTGTGTTTTTATTTTTTTCAGCATGGTATCCTGATCGCAGATAAAAGCTGCACTGACAGAGGCTGCAGGATGACGCCCACCTATTAAATAAGTAGAATGCCTTCAATTAAAGCATGCTTTAGATCCGCGTACAGCTAGTGGGATTTATGCTGCAACAGTGTGTGTATGTATGTGTGAGCTCCAGGAAGGATTAAGGCCCATTGCACAGTTTTAATCTCACATACAGATTATGTCTTGGGGTTCTACGAAAGGCTTCACTGTCAGATACAGCATCAGCGCTAGCAGTTCCCTGTTCTGTGTGCTAAACTTTAATTTGTTGCCAGTTTTTTTTAAACATGTAACAAAAAAATAAATCTTTTCAAATTTCTTAGAAAAAAATCGCCCGTTTGTCACCTTCACGTGAAAAACACAGGAGAGGAATGGAAGTGAAACTGAAGAGACATCATCAGCTTCAGCTCTTATTAACACGTTCTTGTCGATGGGCTCTTTGGTGCTTCGGGGAAGATTTTCACACTTTCACACACTCACATCTGGAAGCTGTGCTCAATTACTAACCACTTGCTTGCAAAAGATGGAACAAAGATGTTGCAGAAAAACTTTTAATCTCTGCCTTGTCTTCATGTAGCTATTTAATGCTTTTATATTCTATTCAGTTTTCACATAGAAACTTTTAGCCCAGTACTGCTGAGCATCTCATCAGGGTTTTGCTGTTTCACAGACGTTTCATTGGAAGTTGCTAAGGCTGCACAGACAGTTACTGTATGCATTTACTACACCTGTTCAGGCTGCTCCAGCACTTCAGGTCAGCAGTTGTCAAGTCACAAGCTTTTTGAACCCCCATTCTCCCAAACCGTCTATTGACCACTTAGAGGGACTTGCTGGATGATTGAAATGTAGTCCACTGGTTTTTATTGCAGGCTGGCATGATAGCTACAATAACATGTGGCGGAAGCTTGGCTAATTGTCGCTTTGCTAAGGTAAAGCATGGCGCAATTACATATATTATATGTTATTAGCATGTTATCACTTTATGTAGTTTTTCTGTGGATCACTGGTTGTGTATTTTTTTTATTATTTGTAGGTGTGTGCTTCTTATGTTAATGCTGCTGGACTTTTTGAAGGGGTGATGACCAAATTTGTTTACAGTAGATTTGGCTTGGCCACTACAATAAACTATAATACTATAATAAACTTTACTGACATTCTCGTCAAATGCAATTGCAATGCTATTTTTCTTCCACTTGGGTCAAGATGTTCATATTGCACTCTGTGCACTATTGCACAGATTTCATCCAAATTTTGCTCAGAGAATTTTGCACACTTGATTTTCAGCAGGTCCAGGGGGTACCCTGCCTCTTGTCCTATGGCAGCTGGGATAGGCTGCAGAGGTGTGGATGTGTGCATACTATATCCACGTTAACTGAGAGCTCCACGTTGAAGGGTTACTAGAAGCAACACAGTGAAGGGCATCCTGGGGACTGGGAGAAGTTGGCACACGGCTGAAGCTTACCTTTTGCCTTGATTCCTGAAAAAGCACCGCACCAACCCCGGAGTCAGCGGCATCCACCTCCACAATGTACTGTAACTTCGGATCAGGTTGTACCAGGATGGATGCAGAGGTCAACAATTCCTTTGGCTGAACAAAGGCAGCCTCCACTTCTGCAGACCAAACAAAGGATTTCTTAACAGAAGTTTATTGGGTGAGAGGGGACAGTACCTGGCTGCAGTTTCAGATGAACCATCTGTAAAAAGGAGCAAAGCCATGGAATCGCTGCAGCTATATCCTGATAGTTGGGGTCTGCAACTTCGCCACAACCCAAATCTTCTCCAGATCTGTCTTCACCAGGCCTCCTTCAAACAACTGTATGTAACTTATTTGGATGTGTCACCGCTTCACCAAGGTCTGGGGGTTAGGGGTTAGGGTTCAGGAGAGATCATTAAAAGCACCAAAATTCCATAGCATTCATAACCATGATGACTGTAGATAAATGTCTGACCACAAGCACATCTCAGACGCTACAGGCCTCAGTGAGCATGTTAAATGCTCAAAGTCATGACAGCACACTTAGACAAAACTGAACAAGTATGGCTTGTTTGGGAGGAGTTATCAGGAGAAAGCCTCTTAGCCCTCTAGGCCATCTCTGAAACATTTATCAAGGCTGAATCTACAAAATTTCAATTGCATATTTTTCGTCTTAGAAAAAAATATGTCATTTGAATTTTGCAAGTATGTCGTATTTGAAAGAGTTGTTTTTTAATATATATGCACGTACTGTAAAGTACTGTATTTGCATGCAGATCTCTCTCTCTCTCTCTCTCTCACTCACACACACACAAACACGCACGCACGCACGCACGCACGCACGCACACACACACACACACACACACATATTTTTTAAAAGCATTTAACCATCTAAAATGCTGACATCCTGGTCACAAATCAATGAAAATGAATTTGAACCCTCCCAGGCTGTCTGAGGCAGCTCT
>VUQK01018026.1:61536-73633 GCA_015106715.1 Bujurquina vittata | reverse complement strand
AGCTTTCGTGTCAAGACCCATGAAAGCGTATTTGTACGGTAAATCTGTTCACATAATGTGTGTGCATAGAAAATGATAGAAGTGGACACGAGACATACTCCTATACGTGATTGTTTGAAATTTAGGTGTGCAACACTACAACGGACCGTAGCCATGCAGATCTGGCCCTGGAGAAGTATGTGACAGAGACGGTGATGGCCTTTGTCAAAGGTTTCTTCAGCTCGCCCTTCTCTGTTAACCACTCTAACCTGCAGGTAATTTTTTCACCCTTGACAAGCATGCAAAATGTGATGCATTTAGGCAGCTTTATGGTAAAAATATTTAATGGTGGGACTGAACCTACTGCAGATTGTGTTGTTTTAAGTAGTCTGTAATGACTTCAGAGACAGTTTTGAAAACATCCTCTCTGATTGTTCCTGTGTTTCTCTACTGTTATGCCAATTATAAGTTAGAATTGCTTTCTCTTCTTCTTTCTCTCTCTTTTTTTTAATAGACAAACCAGTCTATCTTCATCAAGCTACTCCAGTCATCTTTTCGGATTTACAACTGCACATGGCTCAGCTCAGCTCAGAAGGCTAATATTGAGAGTTGTATCAAAACACTGGCTGATGTAGGTGAGTGGTGCAACTCTGCTCTTCAGCCCGCATGGGCGACAGTGGCATTATTTTACATTCACAGTATTTTTAAAAGTTTTTAATTAATAGCTAATGGTGCGTATATTGATTTCCTCTGAATTTGTACCAGTCGATCACAGTAATGTTGGTTTTTAATATCCTTTATATTTACTTACGTGAAGTGCATGTGCTACACAGTTCCATTCTCGAGTGTGTGTGTGTGTGTGTTAGTGTGTGTGTATATTTACTGTTGAAGCACATGTGAAAAAGAGAACTTTCATAGTACTCCATGCAGTCCTGCCAAAAACTAAGTATACCTTGTGATTCAGTAGCTTGTACAGCCATTTTTAGTGGCAATAAGTGATTGGTTTCTGTATGACTATCAGTCTCTCACTTCATTGTGGAGGAATTTTTGCCCAGTCTCGAAGTTTGCAAGCATTTATTTATGTGCAGCTGTGCCACCGTAACATCGGCTGGGCCATTGATTCTTTCCCTTTTTAGGCATTCTGCTGTAGATTTGCTCTTGTGCTTTGGATTGTTGCTTAGCCATTGGACAAATAACCTCACGTTTGACTCTAGAATACCTTCATATGCAGAGGAGTTTATGGTTGACTAAGGTACCCAGGTCCTGTGTCTCCAAACAAGAAAGATTGTGGCATTGTGTTAACACAAACCTGAATTCTCCAGCCTAGCAAATTGCCAAAACATCTGCCTTTTATAAACCTTGTCACATAAGCTGATAATCAATTATCCAAGTACATTTGATTAGCAACACCTCCTATTTACCCTCTTAATTCCTATGGAAGCAGTAATGGTGTACTTAGTTTTCCACTGGCCTTCATTTTCACATGATTGTAAAATTAAGCTCATGATGACATCTAACCTTACACGTTCTTCCTTCAGCTAAGGCACGGTCCATAGCGATCCCTGTTGATCTGGACAGCCAGGTCAACACTTTGTCTCTCAAGGTCCATAGTAACATGGTGCAGCGGGCAGCTAAAGACTGGAGGATCTCTGCACGCACAAGACCTCGCAGGGAGCCACTGAGTGGGCTTGACTACAGGAGCATCATAGAGAGGCTGCAGGTGAACAGTCTACTGCTATGCTAGCAACTCTGAGATTGTCTGCAGGCACTGCAGTGCTTTAAGCGTAATGTTAATGTCAGTCAGGCAACATGCTGAAGAAGTAATATTAGGCAAGTGAATATTTTGATCTGATGACCGCTAAGCTGTTAAAATGTGTCCTCGGGGTATATAGAAAGTTTCAATAGTCACAGTAGTGGGCTGAAAATTTGATATTGCCATCCCCTGAAATTACACAAGGGATAAACATGCATGTTCATCAGCATTAATAGTCCCCACTGCAGAAATTTTAATGCTTCTGTTTGTGATGTACAGGGTGTTGTGTCCTGTCTGGAGGAGCAGTTCAGTCCAAAGGTTCAGGCAGAGTTTTCTGTGCTGGTGGATGTTCTTCACAGCCCTGAATTGCTGTTTCCAGAGGATGTTCGATCACGCTTTGAGAATGGAGCTTTTATGTCCAAGTAAGCAGCTCTCTTTAAGCTGTCTGTAGAATAAAGGTGACCCACAGGCCACATTTTAAAGTGCTTATCCGATCGTTGGGACAGCTAGCAGCATGGCTGACTTAGTATGTGGAGGTTAGGTATGCAAACTTTTTTACAGAAGTTGGTATTATTCTTTAATTTATGAAATATTGCCCCCCCCCCTTTTTTTTTCTTTTCATCATTATTATCATTATTTTATGTCTAGACTATGGAAAAGGAATAAACTTAAAAAGCACATTCTAAATTATAAATGAACACCATTGTGTAGTACCACATTCAGCCATAAATGCAGCAAAAGTGAATATGGTAGCAAAAAAGTAAATGAATGTATTTGTGGCAGTGGCCCACATTAAATGACAAATTCATTTTTAGTAAAAACTACCAACACATTATCAAACCTCTGGGGGTGCTGTTATGGTTTATTCTGTGACCTCCTCGGGGAACAGAAAAGGTGATTTCACCTGTCCTGATCAATAAAGCATGGCCTTGTTTTGTGAGCAAGTGAATGCGTTAACCAGAAACAATGTAAATGACACAGCATCTCTTATCACTCTGCCAGGCTAATCAAACACACCAAGAAGCTGATGGACAAAGAGGATAAACTGTGTATAAAGATCCTACAGACACTCAGAGAGATGCTGGAAAAGAAGGAAAGCTTTGAGGTATGTGTGAGTACACTTTGTGAAACTGTTACTTAAAGACGCTTAAAGAAAAAGAATTAATTGAGAGAAAATACCTAAAAGTTTGCTTTGGATTTATCCCTGACTTCATGTGCCGGCAATGGTGTACTCCTATCAGCAGTGCAGTGTAGTCCTTGTTTTCTCTCAGGTCTGTCGGCCCAGAGCCCAGACTCCCCTTCATCAGTATGCTGTGGGCCTTTTTGTGTTACATAAGGCAGGGAGGCACTTGAGGACACACTCACACTGAGAGGGAGAAAAGGAAGGAGGAAGTGAAGGAAGGAGGAGGAGGGGGGGGGGGGCACTCGCTGAACCAACAAATCAATACTGCAGCGAGTTGGGGGTACAGGAGCCCCTGTACTGCTGGCTGCACCCTCCTCTCAGCCAGAGGCCTGGGGAGTGAATGACAAGAGTTGGTAGGATGACATGCAAATTTGTGTAGAGGAGACTCAAGGACGTGGCTACATGTGCGAGTGCGTGCGTTTGTTCACTCCGACAAGGGTGGAAGGTGAGGGCCAAAGTACAAAACATCGGGTCTGTAATCACTTCTTGCTCCAGCTGTGTGGCAAGCGAGGGTGCCACGGTGAAATTCACACAGGATGTGTTGTTCCAGTAAAGACCTTTTATCAGTGTGCACAAGAAATGACACGGCAGCTCTAGCCTGCAGCTCTATTTGTCATGTTTTAAGGAGAAGTGGGCGAAAGCACGCTGACATGCTTCATGCATGCATCGTTGGCGCTCAGTGTTAGTCCACTTAAGGTTTTTTTTTTTGTTGCACTACACACAGTACACTACACACAGCTTACTAAAACAGAACATATTTAGGTTCTTTTACCTTCTATTTCAGTATAATTGCATTACTAATACTGTCAAGACTACATTGCTCAATATAGTACATGGCAACTAGTGACTTCAAGTTGCTTGAGGAGTCAGAGTTTTGCTTTACCCTATTTGTGTTTGTATCATGTGTCAATCAGCCAAGCTGTTTTTTTGTTTTGTTTTGTTTTTTTTAAGGAAAATGATTCAACAGTTGTGTGGAATGAGATAAGAGGAATTCAATGTGGAAAAACAGTCACTTTTTATAAAAGCCGCTTCGAGAAGCCAGACAGTGCGGTAACGATATGTGAAATGTCAGTTTGTGTAGGTGTGCATGAGTGTGCTCGAGCATGTATTTGCGGCCTCTTTGTCATATCCGTGTAGCCCTGAGTGTGGAGCTGCAGCCCTACTGCACGGGAGAGAGAGAGAGAGAGGTAGAGAAAAACGATTGATGGAAATAATGAGAGAGGGAGAGGCAGGCAGACAGACAAAAACAGAAGGAGAGAGACAGAGTGACAGCAAAGGCAGCAGAGGTTGGTGGCTCCCCTAGGGTGCAATGAGTGGGTGGAGGAGAGTGAGCGAAAGAGATGGAGGGAGAGTCATTGAGGGAGCGAGAGAAGCAGCCATGTGAGAAGCCATGTGAGTGGAAGAGGAAAAAAAAGTGGGCAGCGGCTGCAGGGATAGGGATTGGAGAGAAGCAGAGTCTGCTCAGTCCATGAGGAGACAGGGCAGGGGGTGCGCTTACGTAACAGCCTGCAGTGGCTGAGCCAGCGTCACGTGGATCATCACGTTCTCCCCCCTCTCTCTCCCTCCCTCCCGCCCTATCACCCTCCCTCCTATCTTACTCTCACTCTCCTGTCCGCTTGCTGCCTCTGTCTTCCTCCTTTGCTCCCTCCACACTTTGTCTTAGTCTGTGGCATTCTGTCTGCCCGCCTGAGTATTATAATAATATATATTTTTTTATATATATATATCTTGCTCACCCCTACTCCCACCCAGGCCCTGCTCTGTGTTTGCCTTGATCATGCCAGGCATGCTGGTTTGGTAGCGATGGCAAGATCTGCAGTAACTGTGCAGAGATGTGTTGGCGCTGACTGCTGGATGTCACTTGTTTTGGCTATCAGTTAAGGGCCACTTTAAATGTTTGTACTCCCACTTGCCCTTAAGAAGTCTGGGATGAATTGCTGGAAGGGGAGTTACAAACAAACTAAATTGTAGAGATTTGTTTAGCTTTGTTTTTTTGTTTTTTTCTTTTTTTTGATAAATGTGTGGTGGATATTGTTCTCTACTATTTATACTTACTTCACTATAGAAGACACACATCTCAAAGTCAAATGATGGGCGCTTTGCTTTTTTTAAAATGAAGTTAAGTAATTCTCTAAAACTGCTTAGCACAAGAGTTTAATGGCACTCAAACAAGGGCACACACTTGATGCCAGCCATTATTTACAATGCAAGGAAATGCTTATGTGTCTTTTTTAATGTTTTTTTTCCAACAGCAATAGGCCTAAAGGCTATTATCAAGACAATACTTGATAATAGGATCACCTGGTTGTTGGTTTCAGGGATTTATTGGCAATAAGAAAATAAAAAAACAAAACAAAAACAACCTAAAGTTGCAAATGGCAGCAGCCTGAGATTAAAGTTTTACTTGTCTGTTTTTAAGGTGTTTTTTGAATAAACATATGCATATGTATGTAAACAAGTCTTGTTGACAGAGGAATGAAAAAGCTAATTATGTAATCTAAACCACTCTCACATGGTTTCTTTTTCCCCTCTCTTTCACACTCATCTGTCATTCACACGCTGTCTGTCTCTCATTCTGTCTTGCTTGCCAAGTTTCACACCACCTGCCCAAGGCAAAGCAGATTTACAGATTACCACCCTCTCGATGCTAAGCGCATCACATACAAACACACATGTAGATGGAAAGCCTCACTCTGACACACACACACACACACACACACACTCTCCCAGGCATGCAGTGTCATGCTGGCTGCCCCTGTGTGAGCTTATCCAGCAGGCTTTTCATTGTTTGTCTCTCTGATGGGAATCATGGTGGACCGTGCCTTTAAGGTTTTCTAGGTGGAGAGGGTCAGGCAGGCCGTGAGCTACATGAGCTTATGCGTACATTGTAGAGGTTGACCTTTGGCTGGATTCAGGCTGAGACAGCATGCTGAGTTGAGTCAGAAAGTTGGAGTTAGCAAAGGTCTAACCAAAATCGGGATCTGATTTGTGAAGTTTAACTTATCTAATACAAAAAAAAGTTCTAGTATTTTTGGCATGTAGAGTTTATTTTGCTACATGAACTTATGCCGAGGAGGTTCTTCTTAGTTCCTCTTGCCCTTGCTTCCCTCGATCCATCAGTCAGGTGTCTGTTAGGGGAGCATTATGCTTTGGTTTCCATGGTGATGAGGGATTAGAACATGTTGTTTTGTCTAGTCTGGCCGTGACTGGGCGCTGGAGATGCCTCCAGACAAGGAGCGTGGTGCCTGCCGAACTCTTTTAATATTAAGCAGGAGAGAGAGCGAGAGGGGAAGAGAGAGAGAGAGAGAATTTCACTTTCACTGCAAAAATATCCTACTAGGAAAAATACAAAATACTGAAATATACTCATTTGAAGTCAGAAAAAGTCTGCCAGTGGGGTAAGCAAAAAATGTTTCCTTGAAACTACCACAAACTCCACTCAAATTTAAACCTAGTAAAGAGAGAGCGAGAGAGAAACCCTTAGTTTTAACCCCGTGTAGCTTTAATAAAAGTTGAAGTTGCTTAAAACTAGACCATCACGTGCATTTGTCAGACTTCTTTCATGTTCACCTCTGGCTGAAAAATAGCTGAAATATTTTCCTGAGTGACTTCAGTGATTTTTACCTTGATACCAGCAAAATAAGCAATGTATTATGTGTATTGTGAGATCATTATATTTGAGCAATAAATAAATAAAGTTCATATTATATGAATCTGATTTTATGTGAGTTAGGTTACTTGTACTCTGAGAGGCACATGACGGCAAAAGAGGGCGAATGGTATGAAATGCAATTTGTATTTGAATTTATTGCTCCTAGGCTTTTGGTTTTGCTAATGTGCACAGCTGGTAGCGAAAATGACAGAAACACCATCTGATAACGATATAATACACATGCACTAAACAAGAATTTGGTGAAAAACAGTTTTTATTGGGATTGCCTGTAGACCGACATTGAGGTTGTCCTCCTTCAGTCAGTGTTCGGTATCTACGTCGGGGTTTATGTTATGGACTCTCACGTGGTGACACCTCTGTTAAAGCTGTTTTATCGCGGTGTTGGCCTGATGGTGGCACAAACTGAAAGTCAGAGAATCACTAGCATCGCCCTTAGAATGACCTGAGCACCCATACCAAATTGGATTGGAATAAATGCAATATTCTGTCAAAACCAGAAATGCCGACCTCGAGGTCATGTCATCATTAAGCAGCAACTGAGAAGTGAAAATTTTGATCTACTATAATTGCTGGACTTAAAGTCAGTGGATCACAACAAACAGATACTCTGTGGATCATGAAGGTTTCTACCAAATTAATTTTTTTTTAAATTTACATTTGTTTAGATTTTTCAGAAGACAACGCAGTGGCTGGAACACATTTTCCCCTTGCTTGACTTATTATGTTCACTAAACTGCGTGAGTTCCAGTGAGGCAGGCAAAACAGCCGAGCCTTGTTTCCCAACCGATCTTCAACATCATAGTCTTCTTAATAAACTCAATTAGTTCTTAACAATATTGGTGAATAACGCATAACACTTCCACCATAAACCCGCTGGTTAAAAGTCAGGCCTTCACTGAGCAGACTCAATGCTTGTTTACTTGTTTACGCTTGTATTTCCCTGAATCGTTCTCACCAATTGCTCTCACATGTGGGCTTAATTTGTTTTGCTGATGTGCTTGTTTGTTGGGTAAAAGCATTTCATGCGCTGTGGAACTGCAGCTCGAAAAACCTAAATGGCACCACTTGATGCGCGTGTCTTGCAGGATTTCAGATACCATTTGTAACCTCTTGGCCTTGCATACAACACTGCACAGCTGCTTCTGAACATTTCATATCCAACTGTAGGTAAAAGAGTCGGGATGAAATGCAAATATGCAGAAACAGTTCACCCTAATGGAGTTGACTAATGGCACGAGTTTCAGAAATCCTGAGCTAGTCAATCCACAAATTCACAGGAGAAAAATGAACACAATGGTCTGTTATTGGTGGTAGTTGCAGATCAGCCTGTATTCCCTCAGGTTTTGTTTTTGATCTCTGTTCATGTTATTGTGTTTGTGCTAGAACGGCAGAATAATGTGACTATACCTTTTAATTTCTTTTCCCTTTTTTTCAAATCTTTACAAAATAAGTGTCTTGAAAGAAGAAATCTTAGAAAACACATGGATATGGATATGTATTTTATTATAAAAGGCTCCCACTTTAAGCTTTTCATTTTCCATTCAGCTCCAAGCTCACCTTAGAGACTACTGAAGTTTTTATTAGATAAGTTGTATCTTGTGCTTTTAAACCACACATAAGATCAAATTTCACTTTGAGTTTTTGTGTCTCATGTTAATGACCACAATGCAAGAAGACAGAGTTTGAGTTTGACAATGTGTCCTGATCAATGTGTTGGCTGAAGCTTCAGATGCTTTGTGATGGTGAAGTTGTTGGACTGTCAAAGCCTGTGAGGGAATCTCACTGTGTACTTGAGTCCTGCTGTTCATAAAACACAGACTGACTCCTCTGTTGTGGGAGAAAATGATGCAGAAAAGAAAGCCTTTACCCTCCCACCCTTCTCATCTCAACCTTGTTTGGGGAATATTGTCCTTCTTCACGGCCTGACTCTCTGCTTCCTTATCAGAGCTGAGCAACTCAAACTTCTCTATCCAGGTACTGTATGTCCTGGTTTACAGCTGGTACTGCCCTCCAATGCATGCGTGAGTTTTCAGACCACCTAAAGAAGCACAGAACAGGCGTTTCTTTTTATCCATGCTTCTCACTGGAGTTACAGGAATCTGTAGACAGCAGAGCTGCAAGAGGTCTGGAAAGTGAAGGGGGTGGGGAGAACCCAGAGGTGGGGATCGGCAGCTCATCCCCAGCTTGGACACCAGAGCCGCAGTGTGGCGTGCCGGTGCACATTTTAAAACACCACGAGTGTCTGCTCATTGCTAGGTTTTGTTTGTTCCTCTCTTCCTCCTGCCACCCTCCTCTTACTTTTGTCAGTTCTCTCTCTCTCTCTTTCTCGCTCTCTCTCTCTCTCTCTCTCTCTCTCTCTCGCTCTCTTTTCCTCTCTCTCTCTCGTAGCTCTTACATCACCTGACTAGAGTTTTTCTTGTCAATGCAGCAACAAGCAGATGAGTCAGGCAGGGCTGACTCTTCTCTACTGCCATCCTGCCTCCTCTCTCCTTTCTCTCTGCAGACCTAGCCAGCAGACTGCATCACCCAGAAGGGAAGCAAACAAGAGGGGGAAAAAAATGTCACTACCCCACCCCCTTCCAGCTTCTACCTGCAAGAGCATTTTTTTTCTTCTTCTTCCTAGTGGTACTTCCTGTGTCAGGAAAAACGGAAATGCTAAGTCAAACATGGTTCAGTCTGCAAGGGAGCATGTATTGGGAGGCATTACCTTTAAAAACGTGTAGTGCTGAGGTTGGAGATGCACAGTGATTGTGTCTGTGTAGTGGTGTGTGGAAATGAGACACTGGCTCAATGGATCCTCACCTTCAGTTCAAGAAGTGTGTGTGTGTGTGTGTGTGCGTGCACGCGTATGTGTGTGTGTGTGTGTGTGTGTGTGTGTGTGAGTGTCCGCCCGCATGCGTGTGTCAGTTTCTGTGAGACAGCTCAGCCAGACAGTGCAGGCAGACAAGTGTCTCTGCTGACTGCAGATGAGATGGAGTGTTTACTGACACAGGGAGCATCAGCTACACGTGCTCCTACACATCTTTGCTCTTTGGTACTCTGAGGATCCTTAGCGGAACTTTATTTGGCCAGCCTTTGTGGCGAGACAATGAGGTGGATCATTTATATGATGCCTCACTATCAGAATAATTAGACCCTTTTTTATTATTATTAATCCCATTAATAATGACCATTGTTGGTCCTTGATAATTTAGTTTTATTTTAGATGAACCTCCTTCAACAGTCACATTGCATTTTCTACATTCAAATGCACCCACATTTTATAGTGCGAAGCAATTACTTACAATGGCAGCTACACAAATGAGTCATATACATCTGAATACTAATTAGCTGTACGCGTCAGCTTTAAAAGAGGTGTGACAGTCAACACCGTACGACAGAGAAACTTGCAAAAGAACAAAGATATCAATTTTTGGCGCATCAGTTACAAACTGCACAATTCTGAAATATTAAGGAAATGTATTAATGTTCTATCCTCAGGACAAATGCACAAGCAATGGAAAAAAATGCGTATTGCATGTCTATGGGACTGTGGGTGAGGTGATGTCTTCAGATTACTTGTCTGACCAACAATGCCAGTCAATAAATAAATCAATCTTTCTTTGTATAGGACCTTTCATGAAGGTTAGTGCAGTTCAAATTACTTCACAGATGATTCAACATGGTCGAAAATCTACAAAAAAAATATAAAATAAAATGGCATTTACAATAATTACAAGTAATTATGAGTTATCTGGACTCTGGACTCAGAGCATTTATTTAAACTTTTAATTAATTAACTAATGCCTGGCCGGGCACAACCCGAAGAGATGCCCTGCCCTCCTGTAGTCCCACCACCCGCAGGATGCGTTGTAGGGGTTGGGTGCAGTGTGTGTCAGGCGGTGGCCATGGGCGGAGGCCATGTGGACCGATCCCAGCTATTGAGACTGGCTAATGGGAATTTCACCTCTCTGGTTGGGAAGGAGTCTGACCTAGTGTGTGAAGTTGAGGCATATCGGCTAGATATAGTCTGGCTCACCTCAACGTGGCCTGGGCTCTGGAACCAGTCTCCTGGAGAGGGGCTGGACTCTATTCCAGTGTGGAGTTGCCGTCGGTGAGAGGCAGCAAGCTGGGGTGGGTATTCTTTTAACCCCCCTGCTTGCTGCCTGTACGTCGCAGTTTCCACCAGTATATGAGAGTGCTGCTTCCCTGCCCCTTTGGGCAGGGGAAAGGGCACTGACTGTTGTTTGTGCTTATCCGCCGAATAACAGTTCAGGATACCCACCCTTTTTGCATTAGCTGGGTGGGGGTGCTCGACGGTGCTCAATCCGGTGACTCCATCGTCCTGCCGGGAGACTTCAATGCTCATGTGGGCAATGACGGTGAGGCCTGGAGGGGCATGACTGGGAGGAACGGTCTTCTGGATCTGAACCTGAATGGTGTTTTGTTAATGGACTTCTATGCAAACCACAGTTTGTCCATAATGAACACCATGTTCAAACATAAGGATGTCCATAAGTGCACGTGGCACAAGGACACCCTAGGTTGCAAGTCAATGCGGTTTTCATCCTGGTCGTGGAACACTAGACCAGCTCTTCATCCTCTTGTGCTTGGGAGTTTGCCCATCCAGTCTATATGTGTTTTGTGGACTTGGAGAGGGCATTCGACTCTCAGGGTCTCCGGTGGGAGGTCCTGCAGGAGTATGGGGTGTCTGGCAGGCCATCCAATTTCTGTGCAACTGCAGTGAGAGCTTGGTGAGTATAGCCGGCAATAAGACAGACTCGTTTACTGTGGGTTTTGGACTTTGCCAGGGCTGCCCTTTCTCACCAATTTTGTTCATAAGTTTTATGAACAGAATTTCTAGCAATGGTGCGGAAGGCCTCTGCCTTTGTGGCCTCAGAATCTTGTCTCTGCTCTTTGCGGATGATGTGGTCCTGTTGGCTTCATCAGGTGGTGGCCTCCAGCTTGCAGTGGAGTGGTTTGCAGCCAAGTGTGAAGCAGTTGGTATGAGAATGAGCACCTCAAAGTCTGAGGCCATGGTCCTCAGCCGAAAAAGGGTGGAATGCCCGCTGCAGCTCAGGGAAGAGTTGCTGCCCCAGGTGGAAAAGTTCAAGTATCACTAGGTCTTGTTCACAAGTAACGGGAGAAGGAAACAGGACATCCACAGATGGATCGCAGTGATACGGATGCTGCACCGGTTTGTGTTGGTGAAGAGGGAGCTTAGCGGATAAGCTAAGTTTTGAATTTACCGATTGATCTACGTCCCTACCCACACCTATGCTCATGAGCTTTGGGTAGTGACTGAAAGAATTAGATGACAAATACAAGCGGCAGAAATGACCTTCCTCTGAAGGGTGTCTGGTCTCTTTCTCAAAGAGAGGGTGAGGAGTGCAGCCATTCTCGAGCGGCGCAAAGTTGAGCCAATGCTCTTCCACATTGAAAGCAGTCAGTTGGGCACCCAGGTGGCTCAGTGGTGAAACAGGCAACCGCATTGTTACGCATGTATACGCCATGTTGCGGTGTGGACCAC